>JAYXIM010012827.1:0-74503 GCA_037575425.1 Anastrepha fraterculus | reverse complement strand
TTAAAGAGTTTTACTTGTATACTATCCCCTCTGCTATTTTTAATAGTCATTGACGACGTTCTAAAGAGCACTCTCGAAAACCAGCTCAGGCAGGGGAAATCTCTGGAATGCTACCAGTATTTAGAGCATTTAGACGACCTTAACTACGCCGATGACAACGCGCTCTTATCACGGAGTGCCGGACACATGCAGAGCAAACTTAATGACGTAAGCTCCCAAGCCAAAAACTTTGGACTGCGAATCAATGTCTGAAAAACTAAGCCCATGGAAATCAACACCTTGCTACAAAACAGGTGCACAATTTATGGGGAACCCATTGATAATGTAAACAGCTTCACCAATCGAGGAAGCCAAAATACACTGGACAGTGGAGCAAAAAACGATGTCGATGCCAGAGCCAAAGAAGCCAAAGCAGCTTATGCAAGCCTCAAAAAGATCAGGTTTTTCAAACAGCTGACAACACGTACTAAACTACGATTTTTAATTCGAATATTAAATACATCCTACTATATGGCTGTGAAACGTGATTGGTGTCCGTATCTGCAACGCGAAAGCTACAGACATTGGTGAACCGCTGTCTAAGTTATCCGTACCCTACAATTGGATTTCAAGCGAACAACTCCTCAAGCGAAGCAGACAAAAACCAATTGACATTGAAATACGAGAACGCAAATGGAATTGGATTAGCCATACGTTGCGCAAGACAGCGACTGGCATATGTAGAATGGCACTGGACGGGAACGCACAAAGATCGCGCAGCAAAGGAGCGCCCTAAAGGATCCTGGCGTCGTAGCCTTAATGAAGAATTATTAGAAATGATCGAAACTCTCTCATGGACTCAAATCAAGACGCAAGCGAGAAGTAGACACTGTTGGAAAGCATTTGTATCGGCTATATGCACCCAAAAACGGCGCAATAGCAACTAATAATAATAGTAATGATGGCACATATAATTAAGGAAATAAATAGACTTTTTAAATAAAATGTTCAATGTAATTTCCGTGGGAGCCCATACTTCATATGTCAATGCTTCATCAAATCTTCAAAACACTTTTGATAGGCCAATTTTAGAACAGCTTTCAGTTGCTTAACTTTTGTCACCTCAGCCGTCTCGAAACACTTTCTGCAAAGTAGGATTATAACTGGATTCATGAAAACAGAAAAAATGTACCCGCAACCGAAAACAAAACACCCGCGCTACCCCAGCAAGTTACTGAAAATACAACCATACAGCACTTCCAGTACGAATGTCTTGCACTTAGATGAGGTGCATGTTTTCTGAGTACCACAATGAGTAAAATAATCACCCAAAAATTGAGATTCGTGAGATGGTGCATATTTGGGGTAAAGAAACCAAAAGTTGTTATCCATAATTCCTGCCTACGCGTCATAGTTGTTTTCATATTTCTGAGGCAATTATTGTGATGTCCCTGGAGTGCCTTAAGATAGAAGTTTAACACTTAGAAGACTTTCTTTTCCCTTCGGTATATCGCTATAATTGGTTGTAAATATTATTTGTAATACCGCGTAAGGGGTTTGCCGGTTTGTTTGGACCGAAAGGGAATGCAAACAACTAATGGGTGAGGTAGTAATAAAATTGTATTTCTTTCAAACACCTGGGTATACCATTATATAATATTATATATGGAGCAAGGCATCGTTCAAATATACATTGTAGCTATGCACAGAGGCACGGTTCCGAAAATCAAATTTTCAATTAATCTACTGCATAAATCGGGCTGAATTTAAGTAATGGCCTCGACTATCTTGACTTTGATGGCATCACTCATTTGTAGCTTATTAGTTTAGACCTGTGACTTCAAAAAATGGCACACGAAAAAAGTAGCGGTAGGATCCTTGTGTCCAATTCACATCACCTACGCGAGAGTTAACCATACCCGAAAAACGTTCATAATGTAGGGGTATCATTTAGACGTGCAACTAAGCATCAGTGACTTAGCTATGAAGAACAGATATGATCATCACAGTCTTCTAACATCAGCACATCCCTATTAAAAGCCCCTGAATATCAGGTATTTTGTGTTCCATGTACGAATTGGCAGTATTGTAGCTGATCATCGCAACCATTTAACGAGATAGGAACGTAAGCCGATTACAGTTTGTAAATCACACTGTACTGATTGCTTTAATACGTTATTTTTCTCAAAGTGTACTCGTATTTCACATTAGCAAAAGTTGCTAATCAGACCCAAACATCGAAGGCAGTACGCGCAGTAAAGGCTTTGTGTACGAACCAACATTCACGCGTCAACCACGGAAAGCTACATACTCGTACATACAATACCAGCGGAGACAGAAACGCAGAGTTCAACATCCAAACAAACATACAAATGCATAATGAATGGCTGTATGAATGTATGCGTCTGTATGTGTACTTCCATTGGCCAGCCACGTATTAGCGTGTTCAATTGAGCAATCAGTTGTAATTGGTATGTTAAAGCCGTTGGACGAAAAATAGTGACGAAGATGAGCTCACATGAAAAACATAGTTAAATTATAGTGATAAAAAATAAATATTAAATGAAAAAAAAATAAATACTGTAATTAAATTTCTAGTAAGTCAGAGTTAAATGTCGGTAAAAGTTTCGTTTTTAAAATAACTACACAACAAAAAGCAAGCATTTGTGTTCTCATAAAATAATTTGAACCAATACAATGACACACCAAGTGTACGAGAATATGATGACAGCCAAAGGCGCTAATATGAAAGTCAACAGTTGGTTGCCAAACAAATCAACAGTTGGTTGTGTTCCCTCGCCCACGTCGTTTATTTATTTCTTTATTTTTTTTTTTTTTTTTTGTTTTGTTATATCTGAAGTGAAGCGTTGAGAAAAATGTGTAAAGCGAGCATGCAAATTTGGAATTCTTAAAAATATGTTAATAAACTAAAAGCTGTGAAATAATTTGAAATAATTTTTTCCTCTTTTCTAACAAAGATATTTGTGTATGACTCAGCCCCGAAATATTAAATTAGTAACTAGAAAATTGTGGAAAACCTACGAAAAAAAACTATAACCATAATATCATTATACTTACTTCAGTTTATTCGCGAGCGTGTGACACAAACACACACACAGCTGGTGAAAATATCGATTGATTTTTGAAGATATGAGCAGCACTCATACGCCCTGCGGGATTTTATTGAGTGCTTCATAATGTTTTTCGCGTTGACTGATTGCGCGAGTTGTTGGTATTTATGTAGTAAACATAAATGCGAAAATTATATTAAATCAGCATTGAAGGGATGGTGTTAGCCAATGAGTGGCGCAAGATCTGACTCACTGTAATGCTTATCAGGGGGAAATAAGCAGCTACCTAATGCCATAGACCTACATGTGCCTGTTGGTATTATTGGCGCAATCGATACAGTTACTCGGGTTTGTGTAAGCAATTAGCGGCAAGAGTTACTTAATTTATATTAATAACGACCATCCGTAATAGTTGCAGGTGAAAATAAAAACGGTTGAAGCATATGTTTGCGATTAATGCGTAGTTATGGGTACTTAAACTGCACTTAAAAACTGTAACTAAAATTTTAGCTTTAAGTGTCGACACTTAAGTGTCGATCAGCGGTGCAATACGAGTTTTGTTGTGTTTTGTGTGTTCCTCGTATGTGTTTTCTAATGTTTGTGTTTGTGCATGTAAAGAGTGTATTTTTTGGTGGTGTTTCTAAGAAATTAGCTGTTCATGTAAACATATGTTTTTGAAATTACATACGAACAACATTTATAATGATAATGGAATAAATACAAGTAGATTTGAGGTTTCCCCTACGACCTCATGCTCTTTTCTGCTCTTTACTTATCACAGTACCTCATCCAAACCCAGTTCCCTTATTAAACATAAGATAGAGCTGGGTTAGACTGAACGTATGCGTCTTAGGTTAGGATAGGTTAAAATGGTTGCCCAAGGAGTGGGCACACTTGGACGAAGAAAACGAATTCGCGCTTTGTGATACCATTGTGAAGGAAGTTAAGTAGCGGAAGATCGATGGGTCGAAAAGAGAGGGCGGAGCGGAGATCGTTGCGGATCGGGTGGTTAGGAGGATGGGTTTAGTGTTTGTGGGTTATGAACGATGACTGTGCTGCGGTTGTGTCAACCACTTAATGCTGCTGATGAAGTTCATCAGATTTCTAATGTCAGGCCCTACTATGATATATCAACACGCATAGCAAAGAATTAAAAGTCAAGATGCATAAATCTTAGCCCTGCGAAAGCAGAGCAGCTAAGGAGAAGGTGCTAAGATGATTCCACCTCATCATCCTTCATACAACCGGCGCCAAAATGATTCGAGGTAATTCCAAGTGTCACAGCGTATGTGCCTTTCTTCTGCCAAAAATTGGCCACTTTCTGCATTATTTCTCAAAGAGTGTTCTCGAACTTACCTCTTACTATAATTACAACGACGTCATCCGTATATCTCTGACAGTGTGTTGTCCTCCCGCGGGGCTGGATGCCAGAAGAGAAATGCCCTGTTGCTTCCTGGGCCGGAGACGATGGTTGCACTCGCTGACTTTTTGTAGTAGGTGCCTGCGGTGTAATCTGTCCGCTTCTCCGCTTTACGACGAGTGCAGGGTCAGCTATTGGTTTCTTTACTATGCGGCTAGTGCAGGCGCAATCCTTTTCTTATCTGTCCTATATTGGCATTGTCTTAGCCACCGATCAGGCATATTCTTGCGTCATTGCTCCACAAGCTGGCGGGCTGCCCTCTTCCTGGTAGCTTCTCGTTCCGTTCTTCTGAGGTCGAGCGTCTACCCCTCTTCCACCTAACCTGTCCCCCTGCTACAGTCGGACGATTTCCCGGACTCAGAGTGCAGAGGAGGTTTGTTACTCCTGCTTGCTGAAGATGGTACCCGATCTCGCTACTCTCTGATCTAGTAGCCGATCAGAAACAGATTTTGTGTTTGGCAACTTGCGTTCAACAGCAACGCTAATTGCTGGTGAGAACTGCTAGACCGGTAACTAATCCGATTCGAATTAGCAGTTGTTGCTCTTCGAGGATCTCCTGGTTTTTCTGCTTTAGATGCTGAATCTGTGATGACTAATTCGCTTGATCCGCAACATCTAGAGCTGGTTCGTGGTAATGGGCTGGTAGACGGTTCATCATCTTCGCGAGATGGCTTTTGCTCTGCTTCTTCGCACTTTTTTGTTTATTAGTATTGTTATTGTTGTTTTCGCTTTTTTTTTTGTGTTCATCTTTTTTGTACGACTACACCTACTCGACTAGGCAAGCTCAGCAGTCAATAAATTTATTGGATCTCACTAGGTCCACCGCACTAGCACCCCTTGTCCCGGTAAGGCCGTGCAGAGTGACGCATAACACCCTGGATTACGAGAAGGAAGCTCTTGGTCATCATTCTCAAACGATACCGGACATCAGGGTGAATTATCGCCTAAACGACAATAACTCCCAGTCCCTGGATCCGTCTTGAGATTCGATTAAGCCCCTGCACCGCACAACGGAAAACAATTTTTTCTAAAGCGGTCGCCCTTCGGCAGGCAATGGCAAACCTCCAAGTGTATTTCTGCCATTAAAAACCCCCTTAGATTGTTTGAGAGAAAGATTCTGCGGAAGATCTTTGGAGCTTTGCCCGTGAACGACGGGGAGTAACATAAGCGATGGAACAACAAGCCGTATGAACTTCACGACGACATAGAGATAGCGCAGGGGATAAAGATCCAGCTCTGATCATCGCTGCGGTTCTGAAAGTGTTCGATGTGGTACCAGCTGGAGGGAACAGAGGAAGCGAAAGGTCTCCTCTGCGTTAGAAATATCAAGTAGAAAAGAACTTGGCTTCATATGGTGCGTCCAACTGGCACCGGCTATCCCAAGAAAGAAACGACTGGCGCGCTTTGTTAAACTCGACCAAAATCGCGTATGTGGTTATCGCGCCAATCAAGAAGAAGAAGATAATTAGAGCAGCGGATTTGAATGTGCCCAGAATTTGAGGTCTTCTGTATGTAAACATCCTCGAATCGTATATTTGGATGCATCAACATCAATTTTCCTTAAAACTGCCTCAACTTCACGCAACGATGAGTTCAGCTCTGTCATAAGCAAATCAATAAGTCGTCAACACTTTTACCTTCTTTATACCGTTACACCCATTTAAATATGAACGTCTTCGACTTTGACTCTCAAATATTTTGCTGCACCTGCACGTGACATTTTTGGCGCCTTAGTATGTGAACGAACAAAATGAAAAAAAAAAACGGTCAAGCCCCTTGCAATTGCAATTTATAGAAATTCTGATTTTTTTCCCCCAGCTCTTCCATTGAAGTTTTCAAAATTCTCGTTTCTGTATTGCGGCAAAAAAAGCAGAACAAAACTCAGCCAACTCGGTCAATGTATTTTCCATTTTTTGTTTTCTTTTTTATTTGTACATTAAACATATGAGAATAAAGATATATGTAAAGCATTTACATCAAATTATCACGACTTTATTCTTCGCTATCTTCATAATCATCCGATACACTTGTAAATGGTTTTACTGGAGCTTTGAATAGTGATTTAATTTGAGTGGGGTGTGAGTTAGTCCTTTAGGTTGAGTGGCTGAGTTGTACTGCGGCTCGTTAATAGATCCGGCAATACCAGACATATATTTAGAAATATGCTAAAGAGAAAATGCTGAGATGACACCACACCACTCTCCATACCGCTGGCGCATGAAGGGCTAGAGAGTAATGCCGGGTCTCACAGCCAACCCTTTGTTAGCTTTTAGTCTGTCTGCATTTAAACTGTAAAGAGCAATGCTATTATGTAGCTGCTGAATAACAAATAAATCCAAAATATTTGACATTTCATCAAATTTTGCAAACAAATTCGTATCTCTAATAACAACGCCCTTTATACCCAGCTGCGATTTGCGCACTGGTGCCAAATAAAGTATTAATAACATCGCCACCGTTGCATATCGACTGCCGAAAAAAAATGTACTACAAAATATGCATGCATACTTATAGATTGCGTTAAATTGCTTATTTAACGTGTCCATATCCTTAAGGGCCATAAAATCCGCCAATTCGCAAGCCAGCTTACACTAATTTTTTCACGGCACACTTAAGTGTCAAGCGTTGCACATAAAACCGGAATTTCTTAACGTACTTTCGCTCTTTTCCTCCAAACTTAAAACCATAAAATTGTGCATTGATCAAGCGTTGCACAAAGAAAAAAATACTCATTTCTCCACTAGTCGCTTTAATAGGATTACACGCCCGCCAACATTTACTGTTTAAGGATTAGAGTATTGCGCAAAATGTTGTGAATATTTCCATGGTGGCATGTCATACACGATGGCTCATATAATATATATTTTTATATATTATATATTGGTTTGCTTTCTAAGCAAAAAAAAAAAAAAACAAAATCAATAAAATTAAATATTTCGGCTTCATAGCATTTTACAAATTTTTTGGCACTTAGTGTCTTTAAATAATTTCGGACAAAGTCTTATAAATACCGACCGCTAGATCCAATTTCATACTACTCTGCCCAGCACAACCGTGCTTATGGAACTTGTTGATATACGAACTTGCTGCTAATAAACGTAGACCAGCGACGCGACATGTTGTTGTTGGTGTTTGGGTGCTGATGTTTCCTAAACTGGAAAATACTTAACTAATTCTGGCACCATTTTCATGCCACAGTTCTCTGTTAGTTTGGTGGTTGAGTTTTCAAGAGATCTAATTTTATAGCCAAAACGTTGTGTTTAGAGAGAAAAGAAGAAACTTTTTGGATTGGAAATCCTGAAATATCTTATACAGGGTGCGCCATCGTTTATGTCGGTATGAAAGCATTGAATAACTTCGACAAAAAAACATCTGATTTGTATAAGTGAGGTATTTTTATTTGGTTTAGTTATTCAAAATTTATTAAAACTATTTTTGGAATACTATATTTTAACTTTAGAAGAAAATGGGAAGTACCCTAACTATTTTGGCAGTGCCACCTATTTCCCGCTTCAAAAAGTAGCACAGACATAGTTTAATATCTCCCTGTTATGACATAAAGGGTTTTTCAATTGGCGCGGGTCGATTTTGGCGCCCTGTGGCAGCCATTTTGTTTTGGTGACATCTGTCAAATCTTTTGTTTATTATTCAGTTGCTTATGCCAAATCATCATGGCAAGTTACACGATTGAACAGCACGTTCAAACGATAAAACTTTATTATCAAAATGAGTGTTCATTAACGCAAACGTTGCGCGCATTGCGCCCATTTTTCGGTAGACGTGGTGGCCCTTCCAATTTCTTATGGCCCATATTGAACCATATGGACTTAGACGACATGTGGTTCCAGCAGGACGGTGCTACATGCCACACAGCAAACGCCATTTTATTACATTTCAACATCTCCCCGCCCTTATTGAAAACCCCTTAAAATCTCTTGGCGCTTCCACCACTTTGCAAAATATCAAAACTTGCAACCAAAGAGGCCTCTGTGTTGTATAAACTGGGGTCCATCTGTGGATTGGAAAGCTCGCTCTTGAATGTCAAAAAGGCAGTGCATCTGCACATAATGGCAGTCTGATACAGATTTTGAAATTTTTTTGAAAATGTTGCTGTTAACGCCATTTCACCTACGTGTTGTGAAATGAAATTAAAGATATGAATTAGTTTGATTCTTGATTTCGGCGTGATGATGCAGTACGCCAAAATAATTCATCACATAATTTAGGGCTAAAATTAAACTCCATTAGACTCTTGTTTTGAGTTATCATTAAAGGTAGATTTTGTGCGGATAATTCACGAAGGAACCAGAAAGTCACTTTTTGTCTTATCGATCAGTCTATTCCTGAGATAGAACCACAAATTTTCAATATGAGCTCGAAAAGCTTAGTTCAGAGGTTAAGCTACTGAACTGTTAGTTGATGAAGCCATTTAAATAAAGATTTATTCTTTTCAATAAAGGGCAAATCATTATTGAATATTCAACGGCTTTTATGGCAATTTATTTAGAAAAACAACCTCCTATCGTTAAGAAACTAGAATAATATTGGTAACACCGACTGCATGGAAAAAAAACCATAAATATACTAAAGGGTAATCAATATAGAGGTATCGGATTTTAAATTGAAATAAAACAACAAACATTCAAATTGATTGGGCAATCTTTATTATTTTTGTGTAGAACCATTGATGGTATTTAATTTTTAAAGAAAATTCCTTTCAAATGTTGGCCGAAACTGCGCCGCAATTCGGTCATCAGTAAACACACATTTTTAATGTCTCACTGGAGGGCTTCGGTCGGTATCTCGTGAATAACTTTAGTAATTTTGACTTCCAATACCTCAAATAAAACTCCAAAAATGTGATATCACTCGATCTGAGTTATCAATGCACTGGTCCGAGGCGAGAGAAAAATTGCTCACTGAAACGAAGGCCCAATAAATCCATTGCTTTACGTGCTTTATGGCAAGTTGTACGCCATGTTGGGGGAACCAAATGTTGCGGAAGTCACCAGCTTTAATTTGCGACATTAAAAAGACGTTTATCATGGCGCGATAGCGTTCACCATTCACTGTTACAATGGCGTCAGCCGTGTCTTTAAAGAAATATGTGCCGACGAGCTCTCCAGCCCATAGGCCTCGACAAACGATTGTTCTCAATGGATGTAATGGCTGTTCTTGCAAATCTTCGGGTTGCTCATCAGCCCGAATATGTCAATTTTTCTTATTGGTAAGCCATTAAGTCAAAAATGGGCCTCATAGCTGATCACATTAAGTTGGTCTGAGCGCGTGATGAACACTTTTCACGAAGCGTCGATTTTCGTAATGCAGTTGTACGATTTCTAAACGTTGTTGAGACATCAGTCTTTCCATGATGAAATGTCAATGAATACTGAAAAATATGCATTATTTCGTTTAATGGTAGTCACGCGTGATGTGTCAAAAAAAACCCCTATTTGAAAAAGTACAACCAATCAGATCACCCTTTACAATATATAAATTAAAAAACTAAATTCTTACAAAGCACAAAAGTATGCTATAAGAAATATGCCTACATAGTTTAATTTTAAAAGCAAATAGGTTTCCTCTTCGCCCTAACATATTTTCTGTGCTTTTTATTGATTCTAGGCGACATATGACCGCCAATTTTGCACAGCTGGAGCTAAATTTACGGCCCAAACCATTTTTATTGCTATGCCACTCGTCGTATGCTAATAGAACTTTGTGTTGCCTATAAATAGGCGCTTTCCCCATATTTGGAAGCCTGCTGAGCAACAAACAGCACAAAAACTCAACGTCAATATAAACGCAGCTAAGCAAGTTTCATATATTCTAATTGGTTGGTCATAGTATTTGTATTGGCAACCGGCTATCTCGGTAGTAGTAAAAAACATTTTGTATACGAGTGTAGTGTGCGTCTGGTGGTTAGCATGCTCTGTACATTCATGCCGTCTTTCATCTATGTCTATTGTGGTCACTTTGCCATTGCCAGCATTGACTTGTTGATTTGTATATGCGCACACATGCTTACGCATACATACATACATACATATGCACAGTTAGCAGAAAGTTTGAGTTTTTGGCTAAGCAGAAGTAGTGAGGCAATTTCAATGTCACAAAAAATTAGCTGGTGGAATGAATAAAGCCCAAAAAGCGTGTTATAGGCATTGGAAAAAGAGCATCCTATTTTGGAATTAAGCAAGTCAAATGCAGATGTTTATCTATATTGACAGATTGTTTATGTATACTTCACTGGCTGCAGGTTTCATGGTCAGAATTTACTAAGAAAAGAGCCACCAAATATATTCGCAAATCCTGCTTGACGATATGTGGATGTCTATAAGTAATTAAAGTGCTGCCAAAAAATAATTCTTGAGTCGGAAATGAATCTCAGCACGGGAAAAATTCCACTTGCCATATGGTACATATAATGTTTTTCAGGCTGATGGAGGGACATATTAACATTTTTTCCGGTAGCCAAGCCCCGGTGCAAATCCAAAGTAGTCAACTCCTGTAAGGAGGAGATCAAATCTCTAGATTTGCAGGTCATATTTCTCTGATCTAGGTTCCAGGGCAATGCAATTATTAATGAACTTGCCAGGAACTTGCTTTCAGTACACATTTATCTATTTATTTTATTTTTTTTTTTTCAAATCAAGTAAAAAGGAAGCTTCGGTGTACCAACAAATAAAAATGAAACGGTTAGGTAAGTGAAATGGTTGAAGTATCACTCTGGCACTCCCCAAGTAGCACTAAAGCACCTTTTTGATACCATTGTGAGACCTCCAACGAGCAGATATCTACAGCCAGTCAGAGCTGTTAATGTTGATACCCACAAGCTGTCAAAGAAAGTAGCACCAAGTGGTCTTAATCGTCTAGCTGCCAAACCTGGACATTTAAAGGGAAAGTGCTCAATAGTCTCCTTCTCTGTTGCTAAACTTAAAAATGGCTCGGCCAGAATCTGGTGCCCCCGCTATAACAAACAGCAGAGACGGCAGATCTTTAGTTTCTAAATCCCTTTGTTCAACTAAAATTTAAGATGTCCCTCCATTTAAAATTTACTCAGTTCTAGACTATCTACGAGCGTCAAGAGATTTTGTGAAAGAATTTTTTCGAAACCTTACTTTAACCTGTTGGGGGCAGAAAATCTTTACCATTTGTTGAGGCTTAAATATGTACAACTATAAGTATGTATAAAGCGTTCGTAACTAGTGAAAAAATGAGTAGGTCTATCACAATATGTACTTAGGATCGATTTGGTTTTCGACGAGATGACATCTACGTACATAATATGAAAATTATTATTATAACTATTTACTATATGGCATAAAAAGACTGTCAGAGTTTGAATTCGCTACTCGACTATTACTATGTAGTAAATATATAAACATTTACTTATTAATTAATGTATTCATCGCCCAGGTCTAAACATATTAAATTCATTAGAATTAGGTATTTTCACTTTTAGTTGCTGGCCTAACTAATTTGCTCATTTTTGCTCCTAAACCTGTTAACAGCTCTCTTTGCCTAATACCATTTAGACGAGTAGATACTTGTTTGTTTGCGGTCATAATTTTACAGACATATATTAAATGTCAATTATGTCAATGGTTAGAAACAAACCGGCAATAACTAAATTTGTTTTGAACAAATGCACTTAAGCTACTAACTAAAGGGTGATCACTTTAGTGGTATTGGATTTTAAATTGAAATAAAACAACGAAAATTCAAATTGATTGGGTAGAACTATTCATGACATTTATTTTAAAAATAATCGGTTTCAAATGTTGCCCGTCGTAAATCGGCCATCCATAAAAACGTATTTTGAATGACTCGCTGGAGGACTTCGGTCGGTATTTCGTAAAAAATTTTAGTAATGTTGGTTTCCATTGCCTCAATCAAAGCTGGTTTCTTCAAAAATACTTTACATGCCACCACAAATAAAAATCCAAAGTTGTGATATCACATGATCTTAGTAGGCAAACCACTGGTCCAAGGCGAGAGATAAATTTCTCACCAAAACGACGATGCAGTAAATCCACTGTTTCACGTGCTGTGTGACATGTAGCGTTATTTTGTTGGAACCAAATATTGTGGAGATCCCTAGCTTTAATTTCCGGCTTCAAAACGTCGTTTATCATGGCGCGATAGCGTTCGCCATTCACTGTTACATTGGCGCCAGCCGCGTCTTTGAAGAAATATGGGCCCATAAGCGGGTTGTTTTCAATGGATGTAATGGCTGTTCTTGAAAGGCTTTGGGTTGCTCTTTAGCCTAAATACGGCAATTTTGTTCATTGGTATAGCCATTAAGCAAACCATGGGCCTCATCGCTGTATACCATAACTTGACCTGAACGCGAGATGAACTCTTTTCACAGAGCGTCAATTTTCGTAATACAATTGGACGATTTATAAACGTTGTTGAGGCGTAACTCTTTCCATGATGAAATATCAATGAATACAGAAAAAATGTTGCATTTAGTTTGACAGTAGTCACCCGTGGTCTGTCAAAAAACCCTATATTTTAATATGTACATATGCACATACACCCTCTCTTAAAAAAAAAACCTCTTGGAAATGGAAAACAGGAAAATATTTGGTTATTAATCCATCAATTTCCTCCTCCGCTTTAATATTGCAAGGTTTTCTAATTTATTGAATAAGCTATCTACGACTTTTTTAAGCACATTGTTCGGTTTAATGTTGGTCAATCCATTAATAATGATTTCCTTTCATCACCAAATTTAGATTAGGTTAGGTGCGCCTTGTGGGGGCACACTCAGGCTCATAGCCCGTTGTGATGCCGCGTGGGGAACTTGTCCTTATCTCTCCAGTGTGTGCTTTTCAAAAATTCTAGAATATCCCTAATTTCTGCAGAACTGAGGTCTTCCAATTCATTAAAAAATTCTCTACCTAGAATAGTATGCCTACGTCTACATAAAGCAGGACAATGGCAGAGTATGTGCGAGATTGTCTCTTCCTCCTCTTTATCCAGGCTAAGATTGTGCTTATTTTGATTTAGCAAAGATTTTGTGCGTTTACCGTTGAGAGTCGGCCACAGTTTTCGGTGACTTTGCAAGTGGTTTCATTATGCCAACTTTCATTCGCTGTTCTTACGATCTCCTCAAGGATAAGTAGCTTAAATGTTTGTAAGGTGCCATTGTTTATGCACTCCTCGGTCAATTTGGTGCGTAGTCCTGCTAGTTCATCGCTCTGCAGTTACCCTCAGCATCGCAATGGCCAGGAACCCATGTAACCTTGAGATGAAAGAATTGTTGACTGTTTTGTGAGTGATTTTATCGCCCGTTGGTTATCAGTGAAATGTAGATATCATTTCCAGATATCGCATCACACAGTACCAATGTCGCTACTTTCATTAAGGCCATCAGTTCAGCCTAAACGACACTACAGTGAGCCATTAGTGTATACATAGATGTACTCGCCCTGTCTTACATCGTCCCGTTCTCACTATTCCCTTGGGAGTAGGAAGGTCATGAACATTGTAATGGCAAGTGTAGGCGTGACACAGAATGTCAAATCAGGTGAATTCGAAGAGGAGTGAAATGAAATAATTTGCATTTTATCCAGAGATTCACTCACAGCTCTTAACCGATGACGTCCATTGTCGGTGTCTGGCAGTTTATGTGACGAAAACCTTGAATCGAGCTTATCAACTTAATAATAGATATCTTAGGAATCCCCAATCTTATTTCAATGACTTTCGCAAACGATTACTTGATATTTTTGATGAAGTCGCGCACTTTTTCAACCTGGTATTTGAACAGCAGCAAGCGTGTATGTAAGTAGTATCTATGTAATATAAGTATTGGGTTGGCAACTAAGTAATTGCGGTTTTTTATTTTGAAAATCAAAGACAATTGTTTCATGGAACTAAATAACTTTATTCTGTAATGTATTGCCCATTTTGATCAATGACCTTTTGCCATCTTTCAGGCAGCATCATTATTCCTCGTTTATAAAACTTCTGGTTTTTATCATCATCATTATTGAAATTTTTACCACTCAAGGAGTTTTGTAAAGATCGGAACAAAAAGTAATTCGATGGTGCAAGGTCAGTACTATATGTTGAATGTGGCAAATCATCCCAACCAAGCTCCAATAATTTTTTCCGAGTGGCCAAAGACGTGTGTGGCCTTGCATTGTCATGATGAAATACAATACTTTTTCGATTTGTCAATTCGGGCCGCTTTTCTTCAACTGCATTGTTTAATTTAGTTAGTTGTTCAATGCAGACATCAGAATAGATCGTTCGGTTGGGTAGTAAGAGTTCAAAATAGAGATTTCTTTTGTAATCCCACCGAACTGATAACAAAACCTTCTTTTGATGAATATCAGCTATTGATGTTGTTTGAGTTGGTTCACCTGGCCTGATCCACGATCTCTTCCGCTTGATATTGTTGTAAACAACCATTTTTTCATCGCCAGTTATCAGTTGTTTTAAAAATGGATCATTTTCATTACGTTTCTTTAGCAAATCGCAGCTGTTAATGCTTTGCGTTAAATGCGTTTCTTTCAGTTCGTGAGGAACCCATGTATTGAGTTTTTGAACATAGCATCTGTGTTTTCCATTTTTGAGTGAAAAATCACCAGAACGCAATTTGGCAAACCAATTTTGGCACTGCCGTTCTTTTAAGGCTTCGTCACCATAAATAGCACATAACTTTTTATGAGCTTGCGATGCGGTTTTGTCTTTGCGGAAATGAAAAAAAAAAAAAAAAATATGACGAAAATGTGATTTTCCATTTTTCAACGAACGCCAAACGAAAACTACGCAACCGATCAAACAACTTTTTTTACTGATTGACAGCTAAATTGCCAATTATCAAATAACAAAGTGTGTTTTACATTTGTATTACGTCTGCAAACCTAAAAGTTCAACTGAAGCCATCTATGAGTGAAATCCGCAATCACTTCGTTGGCAACCCAATAGTATCGTCACTATACGCTGGCAGCTTCTTCTTTGGAACGCATTTTCCGACCGCATTACAAAATATACCAACAAAGCAGACGCAATAACTAAAAGTATTTACATCCAAATATCTTACATTTTACATTATACGGCTTGGCATTCTGGACTAAGTATGATAGTTCTACCAAAGAATCATGAGTTCTTTTTATTTATAAAAAGTTCGGGATTTTTTGGAATGAAGTATGTAATGCGAATTGCTGTACTTTTACTTTCAATGAAGCAAAATTAACGTTCATTCTCATATAATTTATTTTAATAGCTTTATTATATAGCATCATTTAGTTTGCAATAAAAAGCTATTGCTATTTCTTGATTGGGCTGTTGTGAGTACTTTCATACTTTTCTGTTACTTTTTATTGCATTATTTGAAGAGGAGTCATCGTTACTAATTGGTTATAAGTATATTAGCCTAATTAAGTTATGTAAAAATGTAGTGAACAAATGTCTCCATATAAGTGGCTTCACTTTCGCTCAATATTTATCACAACTACATAGACACTACAAGGGCCTCGAAAGGAATCACAATGTATAAGTATATAAAAATGTATTATACAAAACTATGGCATATATTTGTGTGTATCTACAATGATGATATGAATTCATTTCTCTTCTGTTTCCATTTTATTAGACTACTGGAACTTTTAATGGTATTAAAGCTGTCACTACGATTGAGTTTGTCTCCATCATCCGGTACCATTAACTTCGAGAAGAAGATTTTTTAAGTGCTAAGAAGATAACTGAGCTTGTTTCATAGGCTTTACTTTTCAGGTATCAAAATAAAAACAAATCCATAGGGATAACATCGCGAGACCTGCGTGGCCAGGGTATGTTAGCGAAACGGTTTATCAGTTTGTTAGAGAAAAAATCACTGGCCGTATGTGACCTGGAGCCACCTCACTGAAATCATGTGTTACATACGCATACACATACATTTTATAAAGAGATACAAGGTTGTTTTCCCGTTTAGGGAAGAAGTTTTTGAACTTCAATGCCAACAGTGCAAAATCTGCTCTAACCCTAAATAAAAAGGGCCTCAGATTACTTTGTGGAGCTCTTACAGGTCACTTTGCCTGTAATAAACACTTTAACACAATAGGATTATCTAGTACAAGATTATGCAGATTCTGCTGTGATGAAGAGGAGTCTATGGAACACTTAATCACCAACTGTGAGGCATTAGGCCACAGGAGACACAGAATCCTGGGCTCTTACCTACCTGACCCGTACAACCATTACCATTACCATTACCATTACCATTACATATACACCGAAAGGAAAGATGTTCTGGCACTGAAGGAAAAATGTTCTCTCATTATTGGCAGAAAATAATAGTTCAGCATGCGTCGCTAAGAAACATCGTTCGTAGAAATTGCTGCAATTATTCATAAATAAAAAAAAATCATTTTGACCCGCAAGGCTGTATGATTTGTCTTCCGAAAAATCCTACAGTCTTGCCAAAAAGAATTAGGCACCCCATTAAATACTGAATTTTTCATTTTAAAAAGTGAAGTAGTGATATTTTATTTTAATAAATCAGTACGTATAAAAGGAAGTGATTAATAGTTAGTCGGCCCACCCTTTGCTTTGATAACAGCAGCACTACTCTGGGGTATGCTGCGTACAAGCTTTGCACATTCGGCTGGACTTATGGACTCCACTCGTGAATTAAAGCATTTTTCAGAGCTCTGGGCAGCTGTGTTCCTTTGTCTTACGTTCTAAAATAGCTCGCATGTGCTCTAAGGGGTTTAGACCTCGGGACTGTGCTGGCCAATCTAACAGAACAATGTTATTGTCTCTAAACCAAAGCATCGTAGTCGCCGATTTGTGGCAAGGAATATTTATTGTCTTGTTGAAATTGAACCTTAACTAAATTAGTATCGCCGAAAATACGCGTTAACGAAGACAAAAGTACAGTTTGTAATACATTTATGTATTTTTGACTGTCCATGCGACCCTCGCAAATGAATATTTCTCCGAAACCATCAGCAGCTATACAGCCACAGATCATAATACTGCCTCCCATGCTTAACAGTGAGTAGCACGCAATCGTCCATGGTGTTCTTCGCCAACTTCACGAACGTTACAACTGTTCCAATTCCATATATACATATATATAATTGGCGCGTACACCTTTTTGGGTGTTTGGCCGAACTCCTCCTATTTGTGGTGTGCGTCTTGATGTTGTTCTACAAATGGAGGAACCTACAGTTTCAAGCCGATTCCGAAGGGCAAAGTTCCTGTTTGCCTTAAACTTATGGTTAAATAAACAGGTAGTTATTATCATACAAAGAAAACATTAGTTTAAGTGGTGTGTCACATTTCATAGAAAATATTTCTTCTTCTTAAAAATTTGGAACATTTTTTTATGTTTGTTTCATTGACAGTACTGGGTAGATCTCGTAGATTGGAGCTCCCTATCGAATTTGCCGTGGCTCGAGCTGTTGTCCATTGACTTCGGAGTTGGTTGATTGACATGTTGTTATTGTTGCACAGCGCACACGGAGATTTGCCGGTTGATTCAAATAAGCATTTGTTGGTTAACGTTGTGTGACCGATTCGGAAGCTGGCAAAGGCAACGGCTTCCTGAGGTAATACAGTCGTTGGGGTTAACGTATTTGTAAAAGTGGGTGTAATTATTCCAATTCTGCGCGCTGATGTTGGCTACTATCGAGTTGGCAGCTCTTTTGATGCCTTTGCTGTTGTAGAATGGTGCAGTGATGGCTGGCGCTTTGGTGGCAAATTTGGCTAATTCATCTACTTTTTCATTACAACAAATGCCAAAATGACTTGGTATCCAGAGCAATTTAAGCGTTTTGTTGTTGCTATGGATATCCCTAATTTTATTCAACGTAGGTTCTGTGTTGTGGATGTTTTTTATAGCTGAGATTGCCGAAAGAGAATAAGAACAAATAAGCATTTTCTATTATGCTTTTGTGCATATAAACAGGTTCAAAGAACTGCTTCCATTTCTGCTGCGAGGACACACGCGAGGTTTGGGAGAATGGCAATTTTTAGAATGTTAAAATTAGATGTTTAGTCCAATTTAATATTTCATTTTTAAAGCGCAACAATTGTCTTGATGCCCGGGGTGACCACCTCAATCGCCATTGATATGTACATTCATACATACATACGTACGGATAGAAACCAAACTCTGAAAAAGTGCGTTAAATTTAGATTTAACTAGCTTTAAACAACAAAAACAAGGTTTTTCACAAAAATAAACGCATTCAGTGATAACTTCTGCTTGCTCAGAAATTTTAGGAATCTATGGTAAATTTTAAAAACACATCCTTTTTCCTTATTCATGTATTATTTGATAAATGCTGTTGATAAAGGAAAACGTAGCTGTTTAAAAAATAATTTCCTCTCCTCGCCAGGCCTTATCTGAAGCATTCTAAATACATCAAAAGCCCATTCACGATCCAATTACGGCCATTTTTCATGCTATTTTATTATGCAAATAATTTTATTTGGAACCCACTTTTAAATGCATTAAAATACCCTTTGCAATATAAAGCACACACAATGGACACGATGATTATATATCAAAATAAAACAAAGGCATCTATGAACGTATGTGTGTAACCATAAATATTAGCGTATACATATACATATTAGTCCTTCTGCACGAAAGTCGTATACATGAGAGCATTGCGTATATCGGCACACCACTAGCCGCACTGGCATTAACTCAGCAGCGACCACTCAAGCGACTTTTTGCATTCCTAATTATTGTGCTCTGCGAACCTTTCGAGAGTCCTTAAATAAGTGTATGCGTCAGTATGTTGTTAGGACTTTTGCGCGAGGTGTATTGAAAAAATAAGGTGAATTTTCAAATTTCGCGGGCTACGAACATTCGACTTTCGATTATTATTTCTTTTTATGTTGGTACACTCGACTCGAAGATATGTTCACGGTTTTTTAGGTTCTTTGTGAGAAACATACATAGGACAAGTGTTTTACGTATTCGGCAATTTTCTGCTATCGAAAAAATGGATCAAAGAAGTTTCATCAAATTTTGTGCAAAAAATAGTATTAAGTGCTCAAATACACTTAAAATGTTTAGAGCGGCATACGGTGAGAGTATTCTGGGTCAAAAAAATGTTTACAAGTGTCACAAGCCTTTCACAGAAATTTGAGAAGATGTGAATTACGACGCTCGCTCTGGACGCCACAGCACATGAAGAACCTATGGCAATGTTGAGAAAGTGAAGAAAATTGTTATGGAGAATCGTCGAATCACAAATAGGGAGTTGCTGAGGATGTTGCAATATCGGAAAATGGGTTAGCTCATACCATGCAATCTTTTCAGAAATTTTGAGCATGAAGCGTGTGGCAGAGAAGTTCGCTCCAAAATTGCTGAATTTAAACCAAAAACAATGTGGCATGAACATCGCTCAGCAGTTGTTGAATAACGTTAACGGTGACCCAGATTTGCTTCAAAGGGTAATAAGAATCATGGGTATATGGTTATCACAGCATAACCAGCACGCCAAGTTCGATCAAATGTCAAGGTTTTCTTCATTTATTCTTCTTTCACTGTTTTCTTTGATGGTGTATTGCATCACAGTTCTTATCACAAGCGCGTACGGTAAATAAGGAGTAATCCTTTGAAGTTATGCGCCGTTTGCGTGAAGCAATACGAATATGAAAAAATCACCCGGAATTGTGGAAAAAAAATATATGGCTTTTGCATCATATAATGCACCTGCTCACTCATTTTTGCTTGTGAGAGATTATTTAGCCAAAAACGACACCGTTATCATGTCTCAGCCACCATATTCACTAGATTTGGCTCCCTGCGACTTTTTCCTGTTCTGAAGGTTGAAGAGTCCATGAAAGAACGGCGGACGGCGTTTTGCGACGATTGAGGAGATAAAAACCGAATCGCTGAGAAAGCTCAAGGACATGCCAAAAAGTGCATATCAGGCGATTGGTCCAATCGTGTAAGAATGTGTTCATCACATCTGATTAGACACAATGTGGAGCCGTTTTTGGACAAGCTGATGATGAAAACTGAATTCTTTACGAGAATATTGAGGGAAAAAAATCGTACTGCAAACCAGGAACATCACCAGCAACGACATATACTGCTTTGTTTGTGGTGGGACAGAAGAAGTCCAGTGTACAACGGACTGCTGAAACTGGAGAAAACCATCAACGCGGATCTGTACTGCAATCAGCTGCATAAATTAGATGCAGCTATCAAAGAAAAGTGGCCAACATTAGCGTTCAGAAAAGGAGTAGTGTATCACCACAATAATGCTCGACCGCATACTGCTATGGCGACAGAAAAAAAACTGAATGCGTTAGGATGGGAAATCTTTAATCACCATCTGATTATTATCTGTTCAGATCTCTGCAAAATTATCTAACGGGAAAAAAATTCAAGTTTTTCGAAAATGTTTCTAAAGCAGTTACTGACTATTTTAACTTCATGGACGAGAACTTCTACAAAAAAGGCATTCACAGGTTTCTTGAAAGATGGCAACAAGTTGTAACAAATAACGGAGCATATATAATTGATTAATATTAAACACATATTTTTATAAATGAATTCAAATAGTTTTTTTTTTTTAATAAGACAGAATTTTCCCTCCAACCCAATAATATAATATAATAGTCACTTACACGGATATCTCTAACTTGATGGCATGATAGAGGATGGTGTTTTCGCACAAAGCAGGTCTGCGAACCTTCCCTTGCATTTGCCCGATTACTGAAACGTAAATCAGCAGTTTTAGTTGTTCATGGAGGATATTAGGAAAAGAAGTCTTCATATTCACTAAAAGCCAAACTGCAATTAGAGCTCTGAGCGCCTTCGTTTTCAGTTACAAATTTGTGTTGGACTGCTGTAGCCCTCTACAATGGATGGCACTGTCTAATAGGGAAGCATGAAGGATGAGCGTACCTTTAGCTGATAAGATCAGCTTTTATTACTATCCCGTACTGCATGCAAGCCAGTTTTGGTACATAGGAACACCTTTCAGCAATGAGGATTAATACCATTTGAATGGGATTACGATTCGCCCCGGTTCCCAACCACTATAAATGTGAGACACCAAAAAATAGCAAAACATTTTTTCTAATAACACTCGTCTCCAATAAGGCAATGGCAAACCACTGAGTATATTTCTATCATGAAAAGCTCCTAAACATGAAACTGTAGGTTACTCCATTTGTGGAGATCCCATTTGCTGAGATCCCTCAGCTAAGCACTCAATAAAAGGATGTACGCGCCAATTATATACATATATAAGTACATAGCCACATACTAATTTTACCCAAAACCCTTTCCCTTCATTATGCTCTTGTTACTTTTCTTCATGATCTTATTGCATGCATAATTACACACTACGTATATTCTCCCTGACATCGTCTGTTATTACGGAAGTCGTTTCAAAAGTCCGTGCAAAGTCGAAGAAATGGTATCACTAGAACGTATCGAAGTTATGTTTAGTTAGTATTACCTCTTTGAAGAACACACACCAAGTTTCATCGACATCGGTAAATTTCTATGTGTTTGGCATTCATTTGAATCGAGGAAGTCGAGTGATTTTCCTTTTCCATCGCCACACCCACGAGCTCGCGCCTCAGTAGTTGTGAGCGCAAAATTAATGGACATAGGATTCCAACTCTTTGCACATCCTCCTATTATCCAGTCTTGGTTCCCTCGTATCTCTCAGATTAATACTTGTTCACCAATTTGACGAAATCGCTGGCGGGTAAAAGATTTCATCCAAATGAGTAGGTGATTGCATAAACGAATGGCTATTTTTCAAACTAAGACAAATCCTGTTATTCGCAAGGAATCAACAAACTAGAACAGCGTTGAACGAAGTGTACGAGTATAAGCCTAGAAAGAGGCTATGTTCAAAATTAAAAAAAGGCTTACCCCAAATAATTATATATATATTGTTTCTTATAACTCCTAGTGGAGCATAGGGCATCAATTATGTACACCTCCGAGACTTTTCATGAGATTAATTATACCTTGTGAGCCCGAGAAAATGGACGATTGTCATAATTTTTTTAAATATGTTTTAGAACTTTTATTCAAATGAGGCATATATCATACTGAAGGGTAACTCTCAAAGAATACATTTTGGCATTTTATTTTAAAAAATGTTATTACTTCTTGGTGATATCGCCCCTCCCCGAAACGCCGTTTTTTAGAAGAGGCTTGCGATGATCACGGTAGCGCATGAGCAGCTCAACTGAAATCAAAAAAATTAAATGATTATTGTAGAAAAATGGTTTTTAGTGAATCTGAACTGTTTATTTATCCAAAAAAAATTTGTCTCGATATGAAAACCACTTTGCACCAAAAAAAAAACGATTTTTGAGAAGTTGAAAAATTAAAAAAAAAATGAATTCCAGCCAACTATGCAAATATTTATAAAAAGTGAAACGTTCAGATTCACGGGGTTGTAACTTCGGATAATTAAAAGAAAAGTTTATGCAAATCGGTCAAATAGTTGTTGATAAATAATGATCACCGCGACGGTAATTTTCAAAAAAAGGTCGCAAGAAAAGTCGCACGTTCCCACGGTCTGTAACTTTCGTTCTAGTACTCCGATCTTTATGATTTTTTGAATTTATATTTTCAAGGTGATGTTCTTTTAGAATATGCCATAAAAAGATTTTCGATTTTTTAGTCCAACACAAGGTATATAATCCCGTAAACGCTTCGTATATGCGTCACAAAATCTCACTCTATTTGCTCTATTAGATTCAAGCAAAATTCATAAAATATTGAAAATCCTGTTAAAACAAAGCAAGTCCTGTAAAAAACGATGTTTTTTTTCTTTTTAATGCGTGTTGAATTGAATTCGTGTAAAAAGAGAATTAGATGTAGTTTTTATTCTTGCACGGAATTTTCAAACGACCCCTCCATGTATCGAAGATAGCTTGCATGCTGTATGGTATCGTAAAAGAAGTTGATATATGAGCAGATGCTTCTGCAGTATCGTCGAAGGGTACGCTCATCCTTTATGCTTCCCTATTTGGCAGTGCCCTGTTTAGAAGGTACACTTCTAGAATTCATTTTGGGACTCATTTCAGACATGTTTGATTTTAGATCGAAAGCCTGCATTTTGGATCATCTTCCCCTGTCTTGTCTAACGAAAATTCCATTCATAAATGCGCAGGTTCGAATTTTCCGTGCATTAAACACTAAAATTATAGAAACAGCTTTTTCTAATAGCGGTTGCCCATCAGCAATGGAAAACCTTCGAGAGTATTTTTGCCATAGCTCCTCGTAAAAAATATCTACCGTTCGGTGTCGGCTTAAAACTGTAGATCCCTCAATTTTTGGAACAACATCAAGACGCACGCCACAAATAGGAGGAGGAGCTCCGCCGAACACTAAAAAGGCTGTAAGCGCCAATAATATATATATAAAGGGTGATTTTTTAAGAGCTATAGGAAAGAAAAAAGGAAAATTCAGAAAAATGCATGAAATTTGTATTTAAATCGATAGTACAGTCCATATAATTTAATATTTGAAGATTATTTCATGCAAATATTGACCGCGACTACGCTTCAAATGGTCCATCCGCTTAGTCTAATTTTGGCATACTCTTTCCAATGTTTCGGCCGGTATCTCACATATAAATGCTTTAATGTTGTCTTCCAATGCGTTAATTAAAGCAGGCTTGTCTGAATAGAAATGAGCTTTAACATAGCCCCACAAAAAATAATCTAAAAGAGTTATATCGCACGATCTGGGTGTCCAATTGACAGGTCCCGAACGTGAAATAAAATGTTCACCGAACTCTCCTCCCAACAAGTCCATTGTTACGCGTGCTGTGTGGTATGTGGCACCGTCTTGGTGAAACCCCTTGTCATGCAAGTCAAGCTCTTACATTTTGGGCAAAAAAAAAGTTGGATATTATTTCTCGGTAGCGCTCACCATTCACAGTTACGTTACGATTCGTAGCATCTTTGAAAAAGTACGGTCCGATGATACCTCCAGCCCATAAACCGCACCAAACTGTGACCTTACTGTGGATACATTGGTAGCTCTTACAATTCTTCTGGCTGATCTTCACTGCAAAATCGACAATTCTGCTAATTTACGTACCCATTGATCCAAAAATGAGCTTCGTCGCTAAACACAATTTTTCGATAAAAAAGTGGATCTTCGGCCAACTTTCCAAGAGCCCATTCACCAAAAATTCTGCGTTGCGGTAGGTCGTTCGGCTTCAACTCTTGCACCAGCTGTATTTTCAAAGGCTTCACACCTAGAACCTTTCGCAAAATTTTCCTCGTTGTTGAGTAACATAGGCCCAATTGCTGCGAACGGCGACGAATCGATAATTGATGGTCATCATTAACACTGGCCGATACAGCTGCGATATTTTCTTCAGTTCGCACTCTACGTAAGCGTTTTGGCGGTTTGATGTCCAATAATGTAAATTCGGTTCAAAATTTAGTCACAATAGCTCGAATAGCCGCTTTAGTGGGTTGATTAAACTGACCATAAAATGGAAGAAGCGCGCGGTAAACTTACTTAACAGAACACGCATTTTTATAATAAAATTCAATGATTTGCAAGCGTTGTTCGTTTATAAGACGATTCATGGTTAAATTATAGACCAAACTGAAGATGCTTGGCAGTGAAACAAAACACGAAACGCGCGTCAGCTGTTTAAACCAACTGTTTAAAAAGATAATAGCTAAGACATCGCCCGTTACATTAGGGTGGTCGTTAAAAATTAAAATCTTTGCGGCGCCCGCAAAAATCCTTCCTTTTGATCAGAACCTACGGGAAAATTTTTGCTTGTTGGATTTAAACCAAAAGAACACGTGCCGACGGCCAATTGAAATTAATTTTTCGATAAAATTATAGTTTTTTTTAATACGTCACAGTAGTTAAATTTGCGTAAAAATTCATGAAAAACGGCTTGTAAGAAATTAAATTCTCTACAAAAATGTTCCTTTAGGTTTCTGATGAAGTTCATATCCATTGCGATAACCTGAATAGTAAATTTATAAATTCTAATTTAACATCAAATTCAGTGAAATTCATTCGGGCGCCGCAAAGATTTTAATTTTTTAACGACCATCCTAATATACATACCTATATACATATATATAATATTAGGAAACAGTTGTAGCTCATAACAGAAAACAACTGAATAAATATGACTTTTTATAATAAATAAATATGTGAATACTTATAATATAATTATTATAATGTCTAAACTCTATATATAAAAAGTTAATAAAAAAATGAAACTCTAAAAATGGCATGCCACCATGCATTAAGTAATTTTATTCTCTTCAATAATTAAATATATTTTTTTCGTGCTATGCTCTTCCTTAATTTTATGTGACCACCAACTCACGCACATATCCGAAACAATTTGGCATTTGCAGTTCAGAGGAAGAACGCAATATGGACGACAAATTGATGAGCGACGAAGTGCATTTACGCACATTAAGCCAATCGCCGTTAGCGCTGCAACGCCAACAACAACGTAGATTAAGCAGCTACAGCACGCAGAGTACAACAAAGCCCACAACTCCAATTCAACGACGGCGCTGTTCCGGCGGAAATGCCTTTACCAACAGCGACGAATATGAACAACCACGTCCGCCACTGGCACAACACGAGATTCTCGACCAAGATGATAGCAAATACCCGCGCGTGAATATGGACAAACCCATAGCCATGTCGTTGACCCTCGATGTCACCGATAATGGCGATAGTGGCGTGGGTGGTGACGAGGAAGCCGACATGGGCCTCTGTAATCCGGCGGCGCAAATTGGGGATAATGATGAAGCCGTCATCGCTGCTGAGGTTAACGATGAGGATGTAGTCGACAGTAGTATATTGCGTGTGAAGGTAAAGTAATTAGAAGCTTGTCAGTTGATTAGCAAATGCGAAACAACCAAGCACTAGTTAATTATGTTTTTTTTGGTGTTTCTACTTTCTAATCAGCAACTGCCTGATATGTCGAAAATTCCACGACTTCCTGGCGATGGCGCCCAAATGGACGATCAGCAGTCATCAAATTCGCTGCAAATCTCTGCAATGGATAACAAAATATCTCCGAATTTAGGCCGAAATACAGCCGTTGCAGGACGTGGTGTAGGCGGTGGTAAAAATAAGCCAATACGTGTACAATCCGTGCGCATTGTTGAACAGAGAATGAAGCTGGGGCCCAAACGACGCACCGAAAGCTGCAGCATATTCGCCAACACCAGCAATTATGGTAAGATGATAAGATTGAAGGCCTGCTCACGTACTCGCACGCCCATTTATACATTCGTACACACATACATATGTACATACATATATGCATTAAAATTTGTATTCACATGTATGTACCCTAATTGAAATGTGTAATTTGTCGTGTGGGCACTGAATTGAATTTCTTTTAATTTCCGGTCAACCAATTTCCGTTTACTCGCTGGAACTCAATCATACTTATGTCGATAGATTGTGAGGTAGAGGATTGCAAACCGGTATCTCAACCAAGACCGCTCAACAATCAAACGTATTCGGCATTCAAAAGTGCCAATGTTGTCAAAGGCATCTTGTGCCCTTCGCTAACGAACTCATTTAAGCAGCATTCATTGGAGCGTTCTTATCTGACTTATACCCATCGTCAACGCCAAAAGTCATTGATCATTGTAAATCTGGTCGATTTTATGCTGAAAATAACGCTAGCACTTATTTTGTTCCTTAAAAGAAATAAACTTGAGAAGAATGCGGTGAGTACAAAAATATAAAATGGTTTCGAATAAATAAACCAAATTTCCGGAAAGATGTTCATTCAATTTCGCGTAGTTACATATTAATTTACTTTTTTCTTTAATTAAATGCGTAAGGGTATGGCTTTATTTTACAGCTCAGTTTAGTTATGCAGTTCCTCTCGCTTCGGTTTCAGTTCAAATTTTAGAAAGAACTTTTTGTGAAATTTTATATGAAACCCAAAAAATCACCACTAAAACTTTAAATTAATTGAATACAGAGTATAGCAGTGAATTTTTATGGCACATTGATGTTTTGAACGTGACCTAAAGCAGCTGGCAGAAGAAGATTTCCAGCACAGTTACGAACAATAAAACAATATTATGGGTGAAACCAATATTAAATATTAAGGCCCTCGCCTCATTTGAAATGGTGTTTTTTTTTTTTAAAGCATGTAAAACGCAGACACAAAGAGATTTTTAATTTTGTTTTCAGTATTTTATTTCTCGATCGATTGTTAAAAAATAAAAATTGTTTTTTGGCGATATGAGGTTCTTTCAAAAAGTTGTCAGTCTTCAAAAACAGGTATGTCGCTGGCGACACAGATTCCGGGACTAACAGGTATCTGAAATCAAAAAGGTACTTGCTTAATATGAATGGCATTATCGAATCAACTACAAATAAAACAAAAAAAATTGGCGTTCAGAGATGAAAACCCGTTTTTTGACCCTTTTTCTTACTTTAAAAGTCGGAAAAAATACTTCCATTTTTTTTTAACTCTACGTCATTCAAATTTTATTTGACCAAAATCGGTTCAACAGAACCGGCTATATCTGCGGCCATGTGAAAACCATTTTTTAAAGGCTGACAATTTTATGAACGAACTTCGTATATAAACAATAAATCGAGAAATAAAATACTAGAAACAAAAAATTGTAAATCTTTTTTCGTCTCCGTTTTACACGCTTTTAAAGAAACACCCAAAAACACAATTTCAAATGAGGCGAGGGCCTTAAAACATCAGTCATATACAGAGTTTCTTGGTATTTATCAGTTTAATCATTATGATGATTAAACAGTTACATTGTATAGTTCAACTGAAATTGACGGCACTAGTATCTGCAACTTACTTCTGTTTGCTAATATAAGTGAAGGATTATTTTCCATATATGTATATGATATGCACCGTAAGAGTATCCACATCGAACATATTAGTTTGGGGAAAAAGAAATCCATTATTTTATGTTGTCCGATTGGGGTCAAATATGCTCTGCTTTGTTATATAATTTGCTGCCATTATAAATGTAGCTTCATAATGCCTCTCTCATAGAAGTCTTGGTCCTTATTGGCGAAAAACTCTAATCATCGATTTTCATAATCTTCTTTTGGCACCAACTTCTTGTCACTTAGAAAGTTTTGTGATGAGAGAAAAATGTGGTAATCGCTTGGTGTCAGTTTTGGACTACTTATATAGGGTGTTTTTTTAGAGGTTAGGTTTTCAAGATGAAATAAAACGTATATAATGTAATGTTATGGCCAAGAATTTAGCTTTATTATAAAGATAAGGGTTTGCCATTATGTTTTAAAAATGATTTCGGGCAAGTGGCCGCCGCGGCAAGCTCGAATAAATTCCAGCCGAGAGGCCCAATTTTCGACCAATTTTTGCAGCAATTGGGGCCGTATGTCAGCAATAACGCGCCGAATATTCTCTTCCAAGACGTCAATCGTCTCGGGCTTATCTGCGTAGACAAGCGACTTCACATAGCCCCACAAGAAATAGTCCAGCGGTGTTATATCGCACGATCTTGGAGGCCACGCCACAGGTCCACGGCGCGAGATAATGCGCTCACCAAAAGTTTCCTTCAATAAATCGATTGTTGCGTTGGCTGTATGGCATGTAGCGCCGTCTTGTTGGAACCAAAGGTCATCAACATCGTCCAATTCAGGCACGAAAAAGTCCCTAATCATGGTTCTATAGCGCTCTCCATTGACTGTAACCATATGGCCGGCTTCATTTTTAAAGAAATATGGACCAATGATTCCCTCTGCCCATAGAGCACACCAAACAGTGACTTTTTGAGGATGTAACGGCGTCTCAGCAATGGCTTGTGGATTATGTTCACTCCAAATGTGACAATTTTGCTTATTGACATACCCATTCAACCAAAAGTGAGCTTCATCGCTGAACAAAATTTTCTTCGATGCGTCGCGCGAACCGAACCATTATTTTCGTAATAAATTTGCACGATTTGCAAACGTTGTTCAGGTTTAAGTCTATTCATTATGAAATGGCAAACCAAACTGAGCATAAATCAAGTGACAGCTGTCAAAAAGACCATCTACTACGTGTAGTGCCAACTTGAAAACCTAACCTCTAAAAAAAAACACCCTATATATGGTGGATGCATTAAAACTTCCCAACTAGTTTTTGGCGAGTCACTACAGACGTGTGTGGACTAACATGCCGCTTAACTTCGATTATTTCTGTGACGATGGGTCTGCCTGTACGAGGTGCATCTTTAACATCAATAATGCATGAACGGAATCGACGACACCAAAATTGCACGTAATTAGCTGTTACGGCACCATAAACACCATTGTTAACACACTCACAACTGAACGGAACACACAAAAAACAGCAAACGATTTTTTTAGCGTAAAAGGGCACCTTGACAACGAGCATAAATTTTAAATTCTTTAATCGATACTTCAAGAGATATCGGGCCATCTACCGAGAAAATAATGTATTTCTTTTTGCCCAAACTAATATTGTAGAAAAGAGCAAACGATCAGTGGTTTATTTATTGTTTGGATGCATACTGCCCCAGCATTTTGTACATGGTCTCTACGCCTCCTTCAGCTTCGGTTTCTTTTTAACATTTGATTTTACGCAACCTTGTCCAAGGCAACAAAGGCTCTCATGATCTGCAAAGGTCTAGCAGGAAAATCTTGGGGCTGTAGCCCAAGAACCCTGAGATGGTTGTACGTAATGATAATAAGAACAATGGTGACATATAGAGTGGGCGCTTGGGCACCGAGGGTCAATCTCTTGACAGTGCGGGCAGCGCTTGGCACGCGTGTGCATCACGGGAACGATGTGGGCCTGCCCTACAGCTGCGATGGAGGTGATGCTTGAGCTGACACCGCTCCATATAGTTACAATCACTATAGTTACAATCACTAAGCAGGGAAGGCCTGGGGGAGCAAAAGTGATGTCATGTAAAAACATGGAAGTGCTAAGGCTACAACTCCCACTCACCCAGCTACCCAGAGATGATATCACTACGGATATCAAATTCGAAAAGAAGGTCAGAATTGAACTGAGCAATAAGTTAAACTGGAGTAGACCTCCACTTGAAAAGAAACTTCAGGAGTGTACCCTGCACTGGTACACAGATGACTCAAAAACCCCAGAAGGCATAGACCCTGGAATTTACGGCCCCAGAATCAAACGGACTGGGCCGATGGGCAGTTTTCCAAGCATCTTCCAAGCGAAAATGTATGCCATTTGTCTATGAGCAGAGATAAACTTAGGCAGAAATGTCCAGAATGAGCGAATTGCCATTTTGAGTGACAGTCAGGCGGCACTCATTCCCCTATCATCATGTGAGATCAAATCCTCACTGGTATTTGAGTGTAACGAGAAACTGAATCTATTAGCAATCCACAATTGCATGCGGCTATTTTGGGTCCCAGGACACAGGGGTATAACCTGGAACACCTTTAATAGGATCCGTGCTCTTCCTTGCTATGGGACGACACACCATCACGGAGAAGTTCAGGAGTCAAGAACTAGGGCTAAGGGAGGTTTGTTGGCACCAAACTATGGGGCTACACCAGACGAGATCCTTATTGGCAGGATACAACCATACGAGGTTTAAAAAACTCATAACCCTCTCCAAGGATAATCTGCTTATTGGTATTCTCACAGCCTACTGCAGATAGCGAAGTCATCTGCAGAAGATCGGAATTCGGCCTACGGACTCTTGCTTTTTCTGTGGCCAATCTCAGGGGACTCCAATACTCCCTCTCCTGGAATGCAGCGCTATAACGCGGAGAATGTTGAGACATCTTGGCCAATTGCAGCCAGAAGAAAGGCACATAAGTTCAATCTAACGCAGCTCTATCCTGAGTTTAATAAGGGAACTGGGCTTGGATGAGGTATGTGCAAAAAACCATGAGGTCGAAGTGCAAACCACATAGAGAATCTAATCTAATATTTGGTATGGTATCACCGAAAGTCAAAAACAATATAACTGATTTGTTCTTCTTAGAAACATAAGAGTATATTAACAAAAACAGATGACAGAGATGAACTTCAGAGGTAAACAAGCTTCAATTTTTTTCATTTACCAACCAGAGCTTTATATCAACTTGCTGAAGTATCAGCTGTTAAATTTCGTACAGAGTTTTTATTACTCCTTGATGTTGCTCTTTTATCTGAGGATATCTGTATATATCTGAGCTGTCAAAGAATAATACCAATCCATGTTTAAAATATTCAATGAAAAATGTTCAGCCAGAATAGGAAACTTTTGGATATTAAATCAAAAATTGTATACAAAGCTATCGAGGTTTATTCTAAATTTTGGTCGTTGATAGATATGTGCATTTAGAGTGACCAGATAAGAACAAGAAATTTAAATAAAACAACAACGGTGTGTGATCGTAGCTTTTTTTGAAACTAAGTTCATGTATGGAATAGTACATCGTTTAAGGCGATCGATCTAATTTTTGAAGACGCGATGAAAAGTGTGCGGCATTATTCTGGCTAGTGTCTCGACCTGGAGTTCGGTCTTTGTTAGCGTAAAGCAAACAGGGAACAGAAAACTCAAAAATGTGCTCTCTTAAACCCCAAAATTAGTGCAATGGTAGAAGTTATTCAAGTAATCTAAAATCCTTTACATACGAATATTATTTGATAATAGCTTTTTTCTCCAACATCTCTAAGCTTTACATGTATATTTTTTCTCATCCAGCGCAATGAAACCTACAACAACATAACGAATAATGGAACAGAAGAAGTAAAATTGACAACTTCAATTATCTGGTCTGTTTGTTGTATTGTGGCTAACTTAGGTATTTGTTGTTTGGGCTTTTGGAGATGCTTTGCCAATAACTATTTGCATTGGGCCGCCGTATGTACGTGGGTTTTAATGAATATACAAGGTAAGTAATGATGTCGATTAGAAGACAAATAATGCAATCGAAACCACCCCATTTTTTGTACCATAGTTAAAACTATATTTGAATAGCATATCTGTATGTATATTTTACATAAGTCCATACTTATGTACTTCAAACTATGGATGTACAACAAAGAAGTACTCTGTATTTTTCGTTAAAAATGTTTATTCATGTGGCTTTATAGACATTTCAAGGTATTAAATAGTGGTCACCAAAAATTTAATAAGTTTATTTGCATTGTTAGTCTTTAAAACACTTCTTCTTGAAAGTTCTTAATTTTTAATTTATTTTTATTTTTAATTTTTTCGGTTAAGTGCTAATACACTTCGTTACTAAACATCCTTCAGCGCAGACACCCTAAGATTTTTTATTGCCAATTAGATTTTTACTCGCTGCATCTCCGCACTGCAATGTTTTCATACTCTTTTAATATTTATACTCAGTTATAAAAGAGCTCTCAATATACTAAAGCTTAAAATTTACAAAATCGCCACAAATATAATTTTTCACTTCACAAAATTTCGCAAACCACAAAGACATGCGCCATTTTGTTTGAATTACAACACTTAACGTCCTCCAATACACATTAATTTTATTTTCCTTTTCTTTTTGCCCTCCTCTTCACACAGGTTTCGTTGGACAAGGTATAGGTTTCACGTATCGCGAATACTTGGTCTGGTACATCCTGTTCGTAATATTTGTGCCGTATGCAATGCTGCCGTTGCCACTGAAATGGTGCGTCGTCGGCGGTACCATCACTGCTAGTTGTCATCTGGCCGTAATTACCATAATAAAAGTTAGGCGGAAAGAAGTACGTACCCTGTGAGAGCAATGCCACTCGCTGGCTGTCTGCCCTGTCGTTCTACTGCAAGCAATGCGCATTCAGAGACACTTACATTTTTTTATATTAACTCGAAAGTCACTGCTATGCTGCATTTATTTTGTTATTTTTCTCACTGAAATGTTAAAAAAAATGTCTGCGTTAATATTTTCTTATTATTTATTGTTTCTTTTGTTTCCACATTTTCACTTTAAATTGTCAGCAATCTGACTGTATAGCATTTCAAATGTTCGCAAACTTCATTTTGTACACGGCAATTAATGTGGCTGGCATGTACACCAAGTATCTGACGGACCGTGGGCAGCGCCTTGCCTTCATCGAAACGCACAAAGCCATGGAACATAAAAAGGAGTCGGAGAAGGAATTGCAACGTACCCAAAAGTTGTTGGATTCAAGTGAGTAACAAGTAAAATGGAAATTAAAAAAAACATTATTGTTATTTTTACGTAAGTTTGCAGGAACTTTTGTGAGTGTAAGGAAATATGACTTTTAGGTTTGTGTACCGTTAGAAACATTAAGCTCATCTTCATGTAAGTTACTTTGTTTTCTGAAAATTTTTTTTTGCAAAACCTAATAAAAATTCTGTTAGCTCACATGAATTACCTTAAATGCAAAATCTGATACACTTCCGATACACTCCTAGAAATTAGGTCAAATTGCAAAGTAGGGTAAATTGAGCGCAAAGTGGCTATTGACTTGAGGCAGAAGCTGCTAATTCCTGCTGGAAAAATGTTAACTTTTTTAGAATTTGCATGCAATTGCATGTCAAGCAAATTGCAATTTAGAATGCCAAACACAGCGACGAAATGATTTTGAAATATATAGTAAAAGCAGTAGGGAATATGTAACTAATAAAAAAGCCCTTTCGTAGGTTTCGTAAAATTGAATCATTCAATCAAGATGCCTCAAAATCGTGTCCTTATGAAATGAGTTCTGCATGCGATTAATGTAAATAAGACGCCAATCAGCAATTATAGAGGCTTGAAAATTTTTACAAATTTCGCGTTCGCGTACTTTTCTGGATATTTTTCTTTTTGAGAGAGAATCGTGCCTTACTCTCTTGCCAATTGTTGCTAGATATTTACCACTGGAGATTTATTCGAACAAGCTAATTATCTTCCATCACCCTCTATTGCCACCCTTAGTCATAGCTGAGCCCTAGAATCCAAACATAAACTTTCATTGTATAATGGACGAGAATTCAGTAATTCAAATTAACTTTGGAAGCGTTAATTTGAGAATCCACATAAAATGACGTTAAGAAACAATAGACTTGCATTAAAAATCAATAAAAACCTGAATCTTTATGCCCGCGAAGGCAAGGCATCTGGGATTCTGGATAATATACACCTAATCGTCTGACAAGCAGGCATCGCAAAAGTTTTCGGTATTATGTCTAGTCTCCCCTATTGGATTTTTAATAAACAAGGGCCGCTTAAAATTAAAACAATTATCGACAATATCCACCTATCGGCTCGATTAGAAGCTCTTGCAAACTCCTCCGATCCACATCTGGCCGAAAGAACTTCGCAACATAATATTGGGTATGAGAATAAGTTTCCGTCCTTTCTCAGCCAAAGTTACTAATTATTTAAACAATTAAATATGTGAAGTATGTGCCATTGGAAGCTACGACTTTACTCCATCTTTCAGGCAGCACACGGTTTCCTTTGAAGAAAAATTCGAATTCTTTTGACTTGATCCATTCATTGAGCCAGTCTGCGATGCTCTCGTAAGAAGTGAACCGCTCTCCAATAAGGGCTGACTGCATTGATCGGAACAGATGGTAATCCGAAGGTGCAATATCTGGGGAATACGGCAGGTGGGGCAAGATTTTCCAATTCAGTCCCCCTAATTATTTCTGAGCCGATTTAGACAACGTGTAGCCAGGCGATGTCATGCAGCAAAATCAGTTTGTCATGTCCCATTCTGGACGATTTTCCTTGAGAGCTCGATTCAAACGCATTAGCTGCGGTAGGTAACGATTTCCAGGTTTAAGGAATTCATAATAGATGACACCTTTCTGATCCCAACAGATGCATAACATAACATTTGCAGCATGAATATTTTTTTTCGCTGTCGATGGTCCTGGTTCACCTACGAGGCTCCAACATTTTCGACGCTTAGGGTTATCATAATAGATCCATTTTTCACCGCCAGTGACGATGCGATGCAGAAAACCTTTTCTTTTCTGCCGTTTAAGAAGCATCTCACACCTCACCAAACGTCTCTCGATATCCCTCTCCTTCAATTGATGTGGCACCCAGTTACCCAGTTACCTGCTTTCTTGCCAATATTTGTTGTAGTTGAGTATCTCGAATTTTTTCGGTGCCCCTTCGCGATCTTTATCACTCACGTCGATATGTTCCAATTGCCTCTTTGGAAGCATCGAAACCACTTTTTACAAGTTGTATTTGATGGAGCGTTATCACCATAAATATTGATCAATATACGACACATTTCAGCTGCACCTTTCTTTAAAAGCATGACTTCCCGCAATCGCTGTTTTTTCCGGCACAGACATTTTTGAAGTCAGATAAAAAAGGATATTTACGCTTCAAACGAATGTCAACTACTGCGATCGAGACCTCAATATTCAACGCCAAAAATCCATCAGTTTGTACTTTGAGGAACAAGTTTAATTAAAAAATCCCTTACTTATTTTATGTAAAGTTTCATTAAACAACTAAATAGAATTGTGAAGCTGCATAGCTATTTGTATGTTGAGCTCCATGCACTGAATTATCATATCATCATTTTTTTTTGGAATAATATAAGTTGATGAAAACTTTAAGCCGCTGCGGCACTTCACTTTTTACGTTGCGAAAGAAAAAACTTTCCCATCAACCTTCTTGAGCTTTCTGTGCAAATGAGTAAGATTGCAAATTTTCATTATGGAACTGTGGCCAACTTTATGGCACTCATACGCTCTTTTCTTTATATACACATGTACATACATATGTATATTTTCTTCAATTTATTCACCTTACAGTATTCTGTCGGTATGTAAGCTACAGTTACAACTGAAAAAGTTTGAAACTCAAACTCATAATTAATATAAGAACTTAAATCTGGAATTTATTTTGTCATTCATTATTTGGTTTAGTGCATTTGGTACAACAATTTCAAATACTTTTTTCACTAATATACTTGTATGTATTTTCTTATTTCTTCTGTAGTACTACCGAATATTGTGAACAATCAAATTCGCGCTGAAATGTATAAAGGCACCGATCCCACTGTCGAAACACAATTTAACAAACTCTATGTGTATCCGATGGATAATGTCAGTATACTTTTTGCCGATATCAAGGTGAGCAAAGTGAACGATTAACAACCACTTTAACAAAATTACTTAAAAAACTTAGTTTAAAATAAAACTCGATCCTTATTCTTATTGGCCGAGTTCAATAAAGTGCGAGATGGTACGAACATCTAAAATACTGGAAGTGCATCTCGATCAACCATAATCCGTTAACAGATATTAGGTCTGATAGGCTGTAGTTTTTTAGGTAGCAGAGATGTCAGCTCTTGCTCTCGCATCAACTATTTGACGAGATGAGCAAAGTATACAAAGGATTGCTAACTCCAAGGTAGCCGCAACTTCAGATGGAAAGAAACGTGAAGAAGCGACTTGAGCGAAATCCCCGTCGAAGTACCAATCAAATGGCGAAAGAACTGAAAAAATCTGACCCTAACATCCTCCATATGCTGCAAAATGATCTCAAAGTCAAGCCTTACAAGATCCAAAAGGTGCATGATCTCACACCAAAACAGCAACAAGTCAAACTTGAGAGAGCGAAGGAGTTGCTTCGCTTGGCCGAAAGCGCTCAATTTCCGAGCATTGTGTTTTCTGACGAGACAATTTGTCAAATTGATGTGAACCAAGAATGGCTAAAAAACAACGTTCCGAACTTCATAATGGCCACACAATCTCTCTCAAATTCACCAGAAGCGAAACTGATAGATTATTCTCTTTGGAACGTTTAGGAGAGCAAAGTCCGAACTAAAATATTGACCAGTCTCGAGGCGCTGAAAAAAGTTATTGTCCGCGAGTGACATGTTCGACTTGTGATAAGAAGTAGACCCATTACGTCATTCAAAGTGTATTATTCGTAAAAGCCTCTAAGCCATGCATAAACAACTACAGGCAAGGCAACATTCATAACTCAAAGTTCAAGCTGTTCATTTGTCGAGAAGATATTAAAAGCTTTTGAAGCCTATTAACACCAACGCAAGAACTCGCCACAAGGCAACTGTAGCGTTTGAGGCGAAAATGACGGAAAGACAAGGCAAAGTGATATTGCAAGACAACAATGGTCGGTCACACGTTTCCCAAGCCATTAAAATCTCCCTGACAGCACTGAAATGGAAAGTTGTATACCGCGCCGTATACATACCATTTTATTGCAACTCCCGAACGGCTCAGCCGAGAAATTTTTCCAACACTGATTTCCGATGCTTTCTGAGGTATATGGGAAAGCTGTAACAAGCGATGGACAATACTTCGAAGAGTAAACGGGTAATCAATCATTTGGCTACAATAAAGCTTCAAATTTAGGGAGAAAAAAATACGGTTTTTTAATTGTATAAATAAACCCATTCTGTATTTTTATTATAAGTAATTTATCAAAATTCTTATTTTTAATCGCAAATGCTTGAAAATTTACGAAAAAGTTGTGCTTTTCATCTACAGGGTTTCACTGAGTTGGCAAGTAAAACATCTGCCCAACAACTGGTCAAAATTTTGAATGATCTATTTGCACGTTTCGATCGCATCGCCGAGGTAAGATTCTGTTCATATTTGAACCTTTAACATTCATCGTGCGCTTATGCCTTGCTCTTATAATAGATAGCCTCCGGGAGTGGCTTTCCGTAATTCGGTTAGTCAACACTCGTCGGCTTGATACTTCAATTCGATATCAAGCTCTCGACTAGACCATTTCGGTTTCCGTATTCCGATATGAGCACTCTTGTTTTCATATTTTAGTAAGTGTTTTGAAAGAGCTTTGTAGTTGTCAAAAGCTGTTAGAAAAAATAAAAATAACAATTCGTTTGAAAGTGGAAAAAGTGCAATTATTACTTTTTGATGTTGGACGATTTTGGAAAATATGCCTTAAAGCTATGTACCAGACAGTGTTTTCGTACAGGCACGCGTGTTGCCAATATCAACATTCTCTCTGACAGTCAAACAGCTCCAAAATCGCTAGACAGCTTCTCATTCCAATCAAGGTTGATCTGGGATTGTTTTAAAATTCTCGATACTCTAGCGTAAAGAAGCTTTGCTACTCTTATGTAGCTACCGGGACATGAAGGGCACGAAGGGAATGAAATTGCGAACATTTTAGCGAAAAAGGGTGCAAACACTCCAAACACACTTTATAGACCATGAATCTTTCTGCGGGATAAATAACCGCTGCAAAAGTGCCTTTCCGCGTGAACGAGAACAATGAGACTCTAAACGAGTACAAGAGAGCCCAAAACGGGCATTCGGCTATCAAAAAGACTTATTAATCAAAAAGGTATAAAGGTAAAGGCAATCCTCAACCTCAGCATAAATGACTTAAAACTTTACACTGAACTATTAACAAAAACGACGGGCGTCCTTTCTTAAACTCGGCGAAAATCGCGTAATCAAGAAAAAGAAGAACTATAATATTAACAGTACATTGTAACAAAGCGCACTAAGTTTAACAAACCATGCCAGTTGCTTCTTTCTTCAGCCAAGTCCTTCTCCACCTGATCTTTCCAACATAGAGAAGGCCACTTCCTCTGCTATCACCAGCTAGTACCGCATCGAATACTTTCAGAGCCGGAACGTTTGTATCCATTCGGATGATATGACCCAGCCAACTAAGCCGGTGGATCTTTATTCGCTGCGCTATGTCTATGTCGTCGTAAAGCTCATACAGCTCATTTTGCCATGACCTACAATACTCGCCGTCGCCAACGTGCAAGAGTCTAAAAATCTTTCACAGAATCCTTCTCTCAAACACTCCAAGCACGCTTCATCGAATATTATCATCGTCCACGATAGAGTGTTAGTTTTGTTCGTCTAGAGAGGATTTTACTACTCAGTTGCCTACTTAGTCCAAAGTAGCACTTGTTGGCTAGAGAGATTCTTTGTTGGATTTCGAGGCTGACATTGTTATCGATGTTAATACTGCTTCCCGAATAAAAGAAGTTTAAGAAGTTTTTTACACTCGGAACCATAGTTGGTGCTTTCCATTTCAATTCAATCGGGCTATTCGGGTCATGTTCTTCGATTTCGATTTAACTCAAATATGTTGCTCTCTGGTCAAAATAATGAGACACGTAATTAAAAAAAATCGATTTTGAGCCGAAAAACAAAATTGCCGATAAAGCTTGGAAAAAATTTTTTTCGGGCGAAAAATACGTGTCTCATTATTTTGACCAGAGAGAAACATAGGTATTTGAGTTACATCGAAATCGAAGAACACGACCCGAATAGCCCGGTTGAATTGAAATGTAAAGCATCAGCTGTCAACAGTGACAGGGGTACGGGTACGCGAGTGCGCCCACAATTTTTTTGATGATAGTAGGAACATCATGTTGTCCTCGTTCACCACCAGACCCATTCGCTTTGCTTCTTTATCCAGTTTGGAAAAATCAAGTTAGATTCAGAAGTCAAAAGTCAGAACTAATAGCGCACAAATAGCCATTTATAATAATAATAATAATATAACAATATATTATCAAAATAAATAAAAAAATAAATAAAAATAAAAAGAACAACAAATTTTTACTGACCTCTGTATAAACAGAATGTCCCCAAACACTTTAAATTTACATTTTTATTGGCCACTAAACACCTGCTCTTGATGGCTCTTGACCATCAATTGTCTATAAAATCAATGCTTGTTCAGTTAACTTGTACATATGACACTTACCCTCAAGTGCAGAGACATTGATCCGGAGCAAATTGTGCACTTAAGTGACGGTATCAACTGTCACTGTTGACACATATTTTGCACACATTTTACTCTGACTTCTTGCAGTTGCTTTAGTGGCACATATACGAGTATCTTCATACATATGTTTGCAAAAACAAAAACAAATAATTGACTAACCAGCCAAATTGCGACAGATAAGACAAGAATTTTAACATACAAATTTTACGTTTTTCCGGTTCTACCCTGGTCATTGACGCACTGCGCTTTCAATGCTTCCGCTGGATGTCTCGCATATACACAAACCCTGATGCTGCTGTTGTTTTTATTGCATACATACTATGTATGTGGTGCCTCTACTTCGTTCGCTTTATTTGACCGCAACCGCAGGACAACCACTGTTTGCGTGTGAAACTATTGGGCGATTGCTATTATTGCGTGTCACAGTTTGAAAGCGACAATTGGAAGACCCGACCGGATCATGCGGTATGTAGTGTGGAGACTGGCTTGCACATGATAAAGGCCATCAAGGATGTACAGCTGCACACGCATGTAAGTACAATGTTTTATATGTATTTGTATATATTTTTCTGCAATTTTATGTATATTATATATGTAAGTATGTATATATGTGTGAAGCGTATGTACACTTGAATGTAGTCTTGTTGCAATAATTTTAGGAGGATGTTTGTGGTTAAAAAAGGTAATAGGTTCACATAGCAGCTACTTATATTGTATATATGTATAATTTATACATACATACATCCCTTGTTAAATGTTTGGCCGAGCCCTTACTTCAATTAGTGGTGTGCGTCCTGATTTTGTTCCACAAATGGGGAAGCCTACTGTTTTATGCCACCTCCGAACGCAGCTGGTTTTTGATGAGATGCTTCTTCATGGCAGAAATGCACTTAGAGGTTTGACATAGCCTGCCAAGCGGTAACTGCTATTTTAAAAAAACCTTCTCTATCATTTGGTATTTCATGCGCATAATGGGTTTCGTACTTGGGCCGTAGTAGTCGTAGTTGACCAATACAATCCCTAAAAAAAAAATATATATATATATATGTATATAAAATATAAAATCCCTATATAGATAACATTCTATTTCTTCATTTACACAGCCAACGCAAAGTTTCTTAAATTAAAAAAAAAAATTTAATTTTCTTAATTATTTCGACTTAAGGGGTATTTCAAAAGAAGCGCTTCGGTGTTGTTTTAAAATAAAGAATGTAAAAATTTTGACTTTTTTAGGTTTCACTATGTTTATATTTTATTTAAAATAGGGTACTGAAAAATCACATCATTTAAATATCCACCATGAGCACGTCTACAGGGAAAATCCGCTAAAGAGTGGATTCTTGACTGCCGATTACGTCGGGATATCGATGTCGAAGACTGTTCAGCAACACTTTGTGTTACAGCAGCAATATCCTCCACTGATCGTGTAGATTTTGGTCTGTCAATCCTTTTTCTATTCTCTACAGAACAAGTTTCGTGAAATTTCTTCAGCAATCTTTCAATTGTCGATTCATTCGGATGGTTATTTCCACCAAAGAAATCACGAATTCTACTATGTGATGCTCTTAAAGATCGACAATTTTCATAGTAAGTTTCAATATTTAGCTACGCATTTCCGAATGGTAGTCACGTACCAACCCATTCGGCTATGGCGGCGTTCTGCTATAAGTTCGTTTCTGCTATAAATCGGTGTCGAATGAGTCCAGAAACTCAGCATAATAGGCGCCTTAGATCGTGTTATCCTTTTACCTAAAAAAAGAAGCTGCTGCAATTACTGTCCTTTGCCGACCAACAAACTCTCACTTGCTTTCTTTGGCTTCGATTCACCAAGCGAAGTGCACTCTGTCTACTGTCTGTCATTTAGATCGCAATTGAACATCGCCAACTACTTCTTCGAAGTTGCCTAACGATTGGGTTTTTCTTCGATTATGCGTAAAAGGCAGTAATGATTTACGGATTGCCTTTTCATCTCCAAATAGTTTTCAAGAAATGAAATCATTGTTCCACTTGATTAAAGATTATTGAAATTCGCGCATTTTCTCGTGTGCTCTATTGAAGTACCATAACATTTGGCGGCGTATGTGCCTGTGCTTTCGCAACGAAATTGAGTAAACTATAATATATAATACTTGAAGTTTTGTTTTGTTGGTGTGATGATTTTCGGTTTGAATAAGCATACGAAGTTCACTTTTTTAAGGTTCTTATGAAAATACTGCCACAGTAAAAATATTTAGGAGATAAGTCAAAATATTTATCAGTTTTTTTTTTTAACTTATTTTGTTGGCACAAAAGTTGTATGCAATAGGGTACCAATAAGGGTACCAGAGACATGGAGAAATGTAAAAAATCAAAGCCATTTTTGGCCGCTTGTAACTTGCACTTATTTAAGTAGAATTACTCATTTGTTTTACTAAAATTTCATGTGCGTGTTTACTGCAAGCCCATCCAAAGGTTTTCTAAAAACTAAAAATTTTTATGGATATTTTCTAAATTTGCTACTTATATAAAGTTTGATTTATAAGGTGATGATCAATATTTAAAGAAAAAAAATGCATAACAAAAATATTTAAATCGAAGAACATTATAAATTACATAAACTTGACATGCACTCAGTTAATTTCAGCAATATATATTTGCGAACGCATTTTTTATACTTTCATAAACTGCATAAATTGAACAAATTGCACTTAATTGTTCTATTTAAAATAGCCTGGCCGTATGAAATTGTGTGACGTTTTATTTATAAAGTTGTTATTTTTAGTAATCGTAAAAAATTCATACAAGAATGCGTTAGAGTGAATAAACTGCAGCTATTAAAATGCATTGTTTTGTCGACGGAAATAGGGTATTTGGTTTTTCTTCAAGGATATTGAAGGTTAAATATTAAAATTAAATTTTGCAGTCAAACGCGTATATCTTACGAATCAGTTGAACTTAAACAGTGCAAACATCAATTTTCCATAAGCCTAATAGTTTCTGGGGAATTTATTTATCATTTGAGATTATATTTTTTTGTTTAAGAAAAAATTTGAAAAAATCAAACTGTGCGATATCAGAGCTCAATTTAAGTAAATCTGCGTATTTAGTTTCTCCCCAGTACATTGACATTTCTTCAAAAGGTTTTCAAATTTTCATTTCAGATGCAGTACAAGACAATTTTTTATGAATCTATAACGATCTGTATATATAATATATGCGTGTAAAATCAGAGAAAAATATTGAGAATAGTTGAAAACACCATTTAACGTGGTGTTTGAATACCACCAAAAGGCATATCATAAAAGGAATTGAAATTGTATCGAAGAAAAATTCGTTTTTTAATAAGATCCTATAAATTTCCACCCATACTTCCTCTCAAATTTAAAAATAAATATGTTTCGACAAAAAACAATAGTTACTCGCTATTAAAATATAATGTATGTTTTCTTTCAATATTTTAGTTTGTTTCGTATTTGTAAATAATATTCGTCATAAGACAGCCGGCTAAATTTTTCCCACTCTCCTTCAAATTAATCGGCCATATTTTCCTAAGAACACACCAAACGTTCCACGTCATCAATTGCAGATGGCTTGACACACCTCACAAAAAGTAGACCAAAGCAATCAAATCACTCATTTTCGGTGATTTACAGACCATTTCCTTGATATATTTCAGTCAACAAAAGCTCGTCGCAATAAAGTGGTGACCTCACGTGCAATTAAGTACATTCGAACATTTTGAAGAGAGAATCACAAAGTTTAACAGTAGTTTACTCTATCTTCAGTTAAAAAAAAAAATTAAGCTGATGTTGGCTACGATACCCATTAAGGTGTAATGGCCTCTGGAGACGGTCCAGCATGCTTGACTGAGCTTTGTGTCTGTTAGTGCAGTCGGGTGTCGTCGTGTCACACATACTTGTTGTCGGCTTTTGAATGATGAAAATCAAAAATTTTAGATATTAGCGTCAAGCACCCGACACGCACACATATAAAGTTCTTGTCAACAATGCTTGACCGTCTCCAGAGGCCATAAGGTCTGCATCGCTCAAAAATAATTTAAGGGTAAATCTTCAGTTGCCACTCACCAAAGTCTTCAGTTATTTTTCCAGTTGAATTTTTTCTCACTGAACGAACGTACAACGCAAACAATGAGCTGGAAGTTTTCAATTACTCAAATTCTTCCACAAGGTGGAGAAGCAGCGATCGAGTTGTTGAGAATAACTGCTAAGGCATGCACAGTATGAGCTTTATAGGCCTCGGGTTTTGGATGGAAATAAAAATCGACAATTCAATTGATTGAGCAATATTTATTATTTTTGTAAAATTCAAGACATTTATTTTTTTGTAGATAATCTCTTTCAAATTTTGGCCGTAACTACGCCGTAATACGGCCATTCGTAAACACCAATTTTGAATGACTCTCTGGAGGCCTTGTGTCGGTATCTCGTGAATAACTTCAGTAATATTGACTTCCAATACCTCAATCTCAAGTTGGTTTATCCACAAAGTATTTAGACTTTTTATAGCCCCACAAATAAAAGTCCAAAGATGTGATATCAGACGATCTTAATGACCAATCCACTGGTCTGAGAAAAAAATAAATTGCTCACCGAAACGACGACGCAGTAAATCCATAGTTTCACGAACTGTATGGCATGTACCGTTGTTTTGTTGAAACCAAATATGGAGCATCGATTTTCATAATAAAGGGTGGTTAAATTTCAAGGGCCGATGTTGAATGTGAACCACACCTAAACGTCAGCGACACCGTTGGACTTCTTTCTTTGGGGTTATTTGAAGGAAAAGGTGTACACCAATAAGTCAACAACAATTCAAGATCTAAAGGATGAGATAATTCGGCACATTAACGGCAGAGGACCTCAATTATGCCTCAGTGTCATCGAAAATTTGGACCATCGGATGGAGGTGTCGAGGCCGCGGCGGCCAATTTGCCGATATTTTGTTCTTTACGTAATTGAGTCATACCAATATTATCATAATAAAGAAAAATAATAATAATTTTCTAAAAAAATTGTATTTTATTCAAAATCAACACCGGCCCTTGAAACTTAATCAGCCTTTAGATAAGGAACTATTTGCATTTGGTGGTCTTTGGAGGTGTGCTGCCGAGGTTGCGGCGGCCATTTGGCCAATATTTTATTCCATGCGTAATTGAACCATACCAATGTTATCATAACAATGAGAAATAATCATAATTTCCTAAAAAAATTGTATTTTACTTAAAATCAATACCGGCCCTTAAAATTTAACCACCCTTTACAATTGTACGATTTAAAAACGTTGTTGAGGCGCAAGTCTTTCCATGATGAAATGTCAATGAATACTGAAAAAATTATGTATAAGTATTTAATTTGACAGTAGTTACGCGTGATCTGTCAAAAAATCCTTATTGGAAAAATTACATTCAATCGCTTTTACTAACTCTCGTATTTTTATGAAAGAGTTTACTTTTGGTGAGGCAAAATACAATTTCCTACATACCAAACCAGCTTTCGCAATTTGATGGCGCATTTTAACAAAAAACTGCCGTTTACTATTTATACTTGAAAAGCATCCGTTAACACTTTGTTGTGTTTTTTTGCAACTTGTAGTTGTGTTCCGAAAAAATCACAGCAGGAGCTATAAGTAGAATGTGACAGTTGGGATGGGAAAGTGGTTTCTTTGATGGCCGGCACTTGACATCATTGTGTTTTTATTCAGCCGATAGCACAACAAAACTGAAATATTTTTTTTTAAATGCGCCAACCTATGCCACATCAGCCCATGGGAATTGTATGTGTATATTCTCACGCACATATTCTACAACAGCACATTGTTGCCACAAAAGGCTCGCGCTAACAACGCCAATGTTGACAATTCATTTGCATGTAAATCACTTTGAATGCATTTTTTGGCGTGTCAGCGAAACTGTTTCACACACACCACTCTACAGAAAGATATATGTATGTGCCCATACAAATAAATATAAGTAATTGCCAAATTGCAATGATTTTGCGGCACTGGAAAAATATGAAATTGAATGCTTGACAAAAATGAAGGAAGCTAAGTATGAAGAGTAGGAAAATGACAATACTTGCAGTAGTCGGCGAATACTTAAAATATTTACTAAAAACTATGCAAACTTGAAATTCTGCAACACCAATGTCTGCAAATTACGGCTCCAGGGTCATTGTGATTTCACTTCCGTTTCATCTTCAACACGCATTACACATATAGGTACATACGTATATATACCACACTAAATTCTACATATGTGGCATAAATACCTATATAAATCTGCTTATAATATATGGCGTCTACGTGACCATTAGCTTGAGTGGCTCCGACCTCAACGGTAGTCACTTTAGGATGCATTTTACATTGAATAACACCGACCTCCAGTTTTTGTATAACAGCCAATAGCACCTCAGTGGCCAAATGTGCAAAATGGTGCAAAAGTAAGAGCAAATGCATACACACACATGAATACGATGCATTTCCACGTAAGCTTTGCTAACTGTATGTTATTATTTTTTTGGATTTTTTCTTCTGTGATGTGCATACAAAAGTCAAATATTCGCATCATAAATATCCCTTTCCTTTTGACTTTTGTTTTAAACTTTTGGACTCGGACCATGGCTTGCCAATTTATGCACAGCTGTATACGATCATACGAATGTACTTTGGTATACTTACATGTATACGTAGATACTCTTGCGTTAAGATGCAGCTGCTTCAGAAATTTTCAAAAGGGTCACTGCTTTCAAAATGCAATTCGCCTGAGTGTAGACTTAGCCATAACCACCACTATAATTGCGCCAGTAGGTTAGGTTGGGTTGAACTGGTTGACTTGCAGTCACGTATAGACCGATTCGGTCCAGATGAAGTTCATTAGTTATGCGTTACGCAGAAAAGCTGGTTCAAAGCATGAAGAAGGTACCAGGCTATACTCGACAACGATGGAGACTACACGGCTTATTGAATAATTGCAACTCGTAGTTTTGTACATACTTTCATGGAAAAAAATGTTAAATATATACCTTCTATACTTCATGAATAATCGGGGTTCCTTTTTCTGACACACACTGTACCAAAGCGGATGTTGCGGATAAACCGTATTTCGTCAATATTCACCACTACCTATCGGAGTTTGCGACATGAGCGGAAGTTTGCTCTTGTAGCCACATCATCTCACGATAGCGAACACTATTCACAGCAACTGCCTAACCGGCCTCATTTTGGAAAAAATACGGCCCAATGATGCCGCCGGCCCATAAACCGCACCAAACAGTCACTCTTTGTGGGTGCATTGGTTTTTCACCAATCACTCTTGGATTATCATTCGCCCAAATGCGGCAATTATGCTTATTGACAAATTGGTCACTCACTGTTGCCATTTCCTGCCACCATTCTGACCACTGCCGACGCTTGAAATAGTCATGAGACTTTAGTTCTTGAGTCAATTGCACCTTGTAAGCGTGTAAATGCAAGTCTTTATGCATAATGTTCATCAACGACGAGCGTGAGAGGTGCAATTGTTGGGCATGACGACGAGTTGAGATGGACGGCTCTTCAACCACACTACCGCGAACAGCAGCAATATTTTCTGCTGTACGAGCATGCTCTGGTGTTTTCACATCTCCTACAGACCCGGTTTGCTAAAACTTTTGCACAATTTTTACGATTGTACGCACATTTGGACGATTAAATTGACCGAAAAAATCACGAAGTGCGCGATATGCATTTTGATTTGAACGCCGGTTTTCATAATAAGCCTGAATAACTTTAACGCGTTGCTTGATTATGTATCTTTCCATGGTTAAAATTGAGTTAGTCTGAAATTGAAAAATGTCAAATTAAATCCAGAAAAAAACTTGACGTTTAGGTGTGGTTCACATTCAATATGGGCCCTTGAAATTTAATCACCCCTTATATACCATATATTGGGTTGGGAAAAAAGTAATGTCGAATTTTGTCAACTGAGCGCGACATTTAAACATATCTTGCGTTGTACTTATTGCATTGAGTCACACTAAACGGCGATTTGAAGACGACAATCTGTACTACAAGTGTCTCTTTGACAGCATTGTGATCGTATGTTTCAGTCTTAAGTTATAGTGCGTCAAAGATGGAGTCCACCAAGCAAGAAATTCGTCATATTTTACGTTTTTACTACCTTAGAGGTAAAAATGCAACGAAGGCGGCGGCAAAAATTTGTGAAGTTTATGGGCCTGATACTGTAACGATTCGCACAGCACAGCGTTGGTTCGATCGATTTCGTTCTGGTGTAGTAGATGTCGAAGATGCACGCCGCACTGGAAGGCCAATCGTCGTAGAGACTGATAAAATCGTTGAAATTATCCAAAGAGACCGGCATGTGAGTATTCGTTCGATTAGTCAGGTGTAGACCACAAAACCGTTTGGAACCATTTGCAGAAGATTGGATTCCAAAAAAAGCTGGATGTTTGGGTGCCACACGTGTTGACGCAAAAAATGTCTTGGACCAAATCAACGCTTGCGATTCTCTGCTAAATCGGAACGAACTTGAGCCATTTTTGAAGCGGATGGTGACTGGCGATGAAAAGTGGATCACGTACGTCAACGCCAAGCGAAAAAGATCGTGATCAAGAGGCGGCGAGTCAGCCCAAACCATCGCCAAGCCCGGATTGACCACCAGGAAGGTTTTGCTGAGTGTTTGGTAGGATTGGAGGAGAATTATCTACTATGAGCTGCTCAACTATGGTCAGACCCTTAATTCGGTTCTCTACTGTGAACAACTTGACCGTTTGAAGCAGGCAATTGACCAGAAGCGGCCAGAATTGGTCAATAGGAATGGTGTTGTGTTCCACCAGGACAACGCTCGTCCTCACACATCTTTGATGACCCGCCAGAAGCTACGGGAGCTCGGATGGGATGTCCTATCGCACCCACCATATAGTCCGGACCTGGCACCAAGTGACTATCATCTCTTCCGGTCCATGCAAAACGCCCTTGGTGATACCAAGTTGGACTCAAAAGAGGCTTGCGAAAACTGGTTGTCTGAGTTTTTTGCAAATAAGGAGGGGTATTTTACAAAGGAGGGGTAATGAAGTTGCCTTCTAAATGGCAACAAGTTTGCGAACAAAACGGGGCATATTTGACTTGAATCGGATCATTCTAAGTACGTTAAATAAAGCGTAAAATTTCGATCAGAAATACGACATTTCTTTTTCCCCAACCCAATATGTATATCATTGGCGCTTACAGTTTTTTTGATGTTTGGCCAAGCTGCTCTTCTTATTTGTGAAATGCCTCTTAATGTTTTTCCGCAAATGGAGGGGCCTACAGTTTTAAGCCGATTCCGAATGGCAGATGCTTTTTATGAGCAGCTTTTTCATGGCGGAAATACACACACAAGTTTGACACTACCTGTCAAGGGGCGACCGCTAATAAAAAAAAATTTCTATGAATTGGTTTTTTGGCTACTGTGGCCGAAATTCTGTGTGTTGCATGAAAATTTCAAAGTGATGAGAAATTATTTTTAATGAATAAATACATAACTGGAATGTGCTTTTTATATTTTACGCACTAAAAGCCTAACCTATTGATTCCCATTTCCCATCATTTTATATAAAGTATTGGCACATTTATAACCTTCGTCTCAGTATACCACATGGACATTTTAACACTCGCACTACCAACAGTTGTTATATTATATACCAAATTAGAGGGCAAAGTACAATAACTTAAAGAAAAGTTTTAAATAAAATAAAAAATATTGCAGGCACATCATATATAGGGTGGGCCATGTAAAATTTGCTTTTTGAATCGGCTATAAAAAAAAACTAATCAATATTTTTTCAAACTTTTTGTTTTTTATTTTCAAGATTGAACATTGTCATTTATGAATGAATAATAATATCGTTCAAATGACTGCCACGACTGGCTTTACAGTAGGCCATTCGATCAACCCAATTTTTAAGCAAATTTCGATTGTTTGGGCTCCAATTTCATGAATGGCAACTTCGATTTCGTGTTTTAAAGCATCAATCGTCTCTGGCTGGTTCGCATAGTATTTGTCCTTAACGGCTCCCCACAAAAATAGTCCAACGGGCTTAAATCATAGCTCCGAGGCGATCAATTGATATCGGAATTTCGGCTTATTATTCGGTTTTCAAAAACGGTAGCCAAAAGTTCGAGTGTAACTTTGGCAGTGTGACAAGTTGCACCGTCCTGTTGAAACCAAATGTCGTCCATGTCATCCTCTTCAATTTTTGGAAACAACTTGTTGAGCATGTCACGGTAACGCTCGCCATTTACTGTAACCGCGGCTCCTCGCTCATTTTCGAAAAAAGGGCCCGATGATGCCGCCAGACCAAAAACCGCACCAAACAGTGACTCGTTGTGGGTGCATTTGCTTATCGACAGTAACGTGTGGGGGGATCTGAGCCCCAAATCCGTCAATTTTGCTTATTGACGTAGCCACAGATGTGAAAATCAGAAAAGAAGAAAAAGACTAACCCCTTTGGAAATAGGTTTTCAATATTTCCCAATTTTGTTCAAGCGTATAGCGTCCCATTTCGTAAATGTCAAACCTTTATGTAAATTATGAACACATTTGACATGTCATTTGTGTTACCATTCTCAAAAAAATAGGTTGTTCAAAAAGCAAACGCTACATGGCCCACCCTGTATAAACATCATTTACATAAAAAGTAGTAATATTTGTGTAGATATTATTGGATCACCACAATTTTTGCATATAGAGATTTTTCCAATGTACAATTTTAGTTGGCAAGTTTTTCTCATATTAAAACTTTCAGGGCTATTCAAGATGTTATTCAAGTTTTTCTGTTCAGATGGATTTATACTCCACGGAAAAATCTTCTGCTAATTGCAACAAAAAAATGTTTCGCCATTTATTTTCGCTGGTTATTTCATTATACAAAATATATATATGTATATATAGGTATATATATGAACCTTTAACTCATATTTCGACCATAGGGCTTCAACCACTCCTCTTCGGTTTTGTGCTAGCGGTCTTAGCTCATTCCACGATAATCCAAGAGACTTCATTTCAGCTTGATGTCAATTTGTTGACATGGATTCCATCGCTGCGCTTGTTTAGCGATATTGCCGTAATTCCTTTCCTTAGTGTGTTGCCAATCCATTACCTTTTTTTTATTTTTAATGCAAATTTCCCAAAATCCATGCATTTATTGCCGCTAAGTTGGAAATGCTAAAACACACTTAAAGAGTCCATCTTGGAGATCCAGACTTCACGCTATATTTTCTGGCCCTTCAAAAATGTAATAGTGCCTGGTATTTTTTCTGTATTTTTCAATTTTGACTGTATTAGAGTCGTACATACTTGTTTAGAGGGTTTACTTTATATACCGCCAAATTACAATTATCGATTTTATAAATTTGAGATGCACATCAAGTTAATTTATTTTTTATTTTTTTGTTTTGCTTATCCAGTTTCGACAAATCTCTTTTATTTCTACGAATCGTTCCGTTTTTTTAATAATTTCGAAACCAGTGATTATCTGGTAAAAAAAGTTATGAGTTGTAATATTTCTACCCGCACCCGTAAATGGTTCAATAAATTCTAAAACAAAAAATTAACTCAAGTATTCAAGACTGCATTGTTTTGTCTTGTCCCAATTACGTGAATCCCTTAACAATAAATTCACTTTGTAGATCAGATGCCTACCAAAATTGTATTCCAAACTTATCGGGTTTGTTTGGCATGTACTGGCGTGAAAGGGCAACTCGCTTTGGTAGGAAATAATTGTTTATCGATCGAGATGTTTGTCCCGGTGATATCAAAGCAAATTTATGCGTGTGCAATCGTAAATTCTGTGCATTTCCTTTATAGAACCATTTCAAATATATTACAGAAATACTACAAAAACGGTAATTACATTTTCAGGGAATTTTGATTCGCCATCGCCGTAATGACTGCTTGAAGTAGATCCTGAGAAGTTTTCGGATGATTTTTGTATTGAAGACGTTAAAAATAACGACCTGTCGGTATATATATGTAGGTAACACATGGGCTGAAAAGTCCCGGGTCTAACAAAGAAAACACGTTTTTTTGTTTTTGTTCAAAATAAGCTTTATTCATTAACGTAATTTCCATCAATAACAACGCAATCATTCCTGCCCGCTCGAACATTTCAATACCACTTTTGTGGAGTGATTTATCTTTTGCCTCAAAGTACATAGGCCGCAGTTTCACCGATAACCTCTTCATTCGAGCAAAATTTCTTAGCGGAGAGCATTATTTTTAGGTCTGCGAACAGTGAGTAGTCGTTGGGAGCCAAATCTGACGAATACGGTGGATGTGGTAGAAATTCGAAGTTCAATTCATGTAGTTTTGCCACTTTTTTGATTGACATCACAAGTCTCAGGGCGTTGTCTTGATGAAACAAAACGTGGACCCACTTTGAGGAGAATTAAATGCACATGCAATATAAAGCCAACACGTTCTTTTGATATCTCTAAGATGTCAGCTAACTCACGCAACTTCACTTTTCGATCATTCAAAAAGATTTTGTGGATTTTTTTGATGTTTTCTAGTGTTACCACTTCATTTGGACGTCCACTACGTTGTGCAAAATCAGTTTCTCTACGACCCCGTTTGAAGTCTGCAAACTTGTGTTTTATTGTTGTTTCTGATGGAGCGCAGTCTCTATAACACTTTTCAAGCCATTGCTTCGCTTGAACGGTGATGTTTTCCTATCAAAAAGCAGTGTAAAATTAAAACACGAAATTCCTTTTGATCCATTTTTGAGGTTAGTACTAACTGAAAAAGAGATGAATGTAATAAAACTAGCTCCATGTTAGACCCGGAACTTTTCAGGGACTTTCAATACATAGAATTGGGAAGTCAAAATAACCCGGAATATTATTAAATACATAAAATTAGAAAAAGCCGTAAAATAATATAAGTTTATCAAAAAAGTTCAAATTAAGTTTATAGAGAAAATCTGCGAACAATTGACATAACCGATCAATTCGCCCGGTCAGTAGTTCTAGTGTTAAAGTGTCCAGCAAATTTTATTTAGGAAGTAACTGTGACATTTTTTATATTTTTGCACACTAAAGCTTTGTATCTATTTGCCATTTGTTTTGTTCTTTTGTACTTGTATAACAATTTATTTCTCCTACACCCTCAGGTTGATTTGAATATGCGAATCGGCATTCATAGCGGTTCGGTGATGTGTGGCGTTTTGGGCAATAAAAAGTGGCATTTTGATGTTTGGTCCAACGATGTTATTATTGCCAATCACATGGAATCTGGCGGTATTCCCGGGTGAGTAATAAAATTGTTACTTGTGTACGTACATATTCGTATGCCTATGGACATGTTCGTATGGCATGGAAAATAAAAAAAGTTTTGTTACAAAAGGAACAGCAAGCAAACAGCTGTTTTTTATTTTAATGTTATATTCATATTTATATATGTGTAAGTACATGTCAATATTGCATATGTGGAAAAACGGAACCTGAGCAAAAATTGTCAATTAAAATTTCTATTGTAAACTTAATGGATTCCTCGTGTAAAATAATGGATTGACAATATTGAACAGCAAAAAAATGTTCTCTTCTTAGTTGTCATATTTTTAAATTAATTTATGCTTATTTAGTGAAATAAAGGTTATGAAACTACTGAAAAAATTTGATTATTTTATTGCCTTACCTTTTACCTACATACATACATTTGTACAGACCACCATTAAATGGCAAATATTTTTTTAGACGCTTTTTTTAAAGCTTAAGCACACTCCGAGGCTTCCTGCTGAGTACCGAGAATCTACCGCTGTTAATTAAAAACAACATTTTACGGTTTCATGTCCATACAGGGATCGAACTCGCACTTAGTATCGGTATGCCGGACACTTAGACACCGTGGTATTCTCCAAATGGCTACAAGGGTAATCGATTAAGTTTTACCTATAAGAAATGTGCTGAAGCGGAATTCGTTTGTAGTCCAAGAAAATACTTTTGCTATTTGACCTGATGTGGCCTGATATACGAACGAATCGTTAAAAAACCAGCTTCGGATAACAAAACCAATTCAATCGTCAACGACATTCGGCTACCGTACAAGGACTAAGCTCAGAATACGGAATGTTAAGATACTAAGAGATAGCGACAACAAACCAAACAATATGAATGCGAGGTTTCAGCCAGCAAACCGAACGTGAGATGATGCGATATGGTGAATTTCTCTGGTGAATTTCTATCTCCTGCCAGGCATACAGTCCTACTATAAACTGGCAAGACCCCAGGTAACAAACATGAATCGGGAGTTGGCATTCTGCTTAATACTATAGCTAAGCGCGGGTTAATGTCATGGAGACCAGTATCAGACAGGATTATGTGGGCGCGCTTAAAATCTAAAGTCAGAAACATCACAATTATCCAGTGCTACATTCCAACTGATGGTTCGACCGACTGCGAAAAAGATGGCTTTTATAACCAACTGAACACCGCGTTCTTCTTTGCCCAGAGGTGATATCATCTTTGTTGTAGGTGGCACGAATGCAAAAGTTGGCGGTGACAACGCATAACTCGAGCATGTTATGGGTAAACATGGCTTCGGTATTCGAAATGACAACGTTTAGTGATAAGTTGAGTTCTGCAACTCTAGAAGACTGGTTGTAGGAGGCACCGTTTTTGAGCAAAAGGAATGTCATAAAGTAACTTGGTTGTCCACGGACAGCTACTGTACAGTATACCAAATCGACCACATTGCAGTGAGCAGCCGATTTAAGATATGTTTACTTGAAAATAGAAGGAGTGCAAATATAGTTCTTGCTCGCAATAATACGCCTATACTCGCAGTGCAGATGAATCAGTGGCGTCGCAGTCAAAGCCGCTATGAAAACTTGTGCTGATAACGTTCTCGGCGCAACGCCTAAAGGTAAATAGAGAAAATACGTCAACGAAAGGCATTGGTGACGGACCGAAGCGGCGACCAAGCTACCCAGCTAGAAGAACGATATCGCCATCTCCAGAAGACCGTCCAACGCTTCGTGTGTCACGACAAGAGGAGCTATATCAACAATCTGGCAGATGAAGCTCCTGTTTCAGCTAGAACCGGTGATTCTCGTGCGTTATTTGAGACACAAAGAAAACAGTGAACAAAGCGCCTTTACTTCTGCATTTTCTAATATGGATGAAGAAATACAAGAAATACAAAATATTGCACACAACTACAGTCCTTGTAACTTTATCTCAATATAAATTAATCGTACAACCCAGGTATATCCTGGAGTGTGCGCGGCTACCTTGAAGATATCGGATACGCCGACGAAATATGTCTGCTGTAGCGCAATACATACTCACATATACAGTCAAAGATCGCAGCGGTGAGCGAATGTGCAGCGAAAGTGGGCTTGAAATCAACATTGCGAAGATAAAGATGTTGTGCGTCCACACTGCGCGTTCGCAAACCTTTCACATAACCGGCACTAAACTGGAAGTAGTAGATAGGTTCTGCTATCTAAAGTAATCTAAAGTCTGTTGTTCTATATGGGTGTGAGGTATTTACCAATCGCAGACTCCGCAAAATTGTTCGCGTTTTCTGATACTAACACCGGCCCATGGGCATTAACGAAGTAGACACCCGTTCATCTGAAAATCCCACAAAGCAAATGGAAAGGGATCGGTCACAGTCTGCGAAAATTACTTGGAGATATCACAAAAGCCGCCCTCGACTGGAACCCACAATACAGTCGAAGATGTAGGTAGACCATCCAACACGTGGAGACAACTTGTGGAAGCAGAAGTGCTACAAGTATTTCGCACTTGGCGACAAATCAAATTCTTAGCTTTAAATAAATCTAATTTTAACTTGTTCATTAAGGCCCTTTGTTACACCTGTATGAAATAAAATTTACGTCTTAAATAAGCGAACTTTAAACCACGTAAAATCTGTATGAAGTGGGAGATATAGTTGTGTTTAGATTTGACTTTGCTTTTACGTTTTGTATTGCAATTAAGTGAATTTTTCAAAATTACTTCAATTACCTTTTTCAGACGTGTACACATCTCAGAAGCCACACTTAAGTGCCTCAACGAGGCCTACGAAGTGGAGCCGGGCAACGGTGGTAGTCGAGACAATCACTTAAAAATGTTGAACATCAAAACGTATCTTATAAAGCGCACCGAACCATTAAGGTGAGTGATTGTGTCAAAAGGTGAAGTGAAGGAATAAATAATTTATTCAAGAGCCGTAACGAGTACCCTACGCGTCGTAGGCAAAGCAAGCTCGCAGAAAATTAATTACATTTCAATTACATCTTAAGATATTTTTCGCACCTTTGCTGTTGTTTCACTAAAGTATTTAAGTATTCCTTACTTTCAACGCCTTCGTTTGTGTTCTTCCTAGACCAAAACGTCGCTTTGGCACGCGCAGCAGTCAACATTTGGCCAACACCATTTCCAGTCCCGCCGGCGGCAACGATACCAGCACCGCCACTGCCGTCACAACACCCGCCAGCATAGACTCCAAATCCATGTCTACCACAACTGGTGGCGAGGCGCAACAGCAACAGCAACAACAAACAAACTTAACACCCAATCCACTTCCACCACTTGTTTCGCTGCAAAAGAAGAATATTTCGGTAAACTCATTGCCAAATGTGATGGAAGGTGTAGCGTTGGATAATGGCAAGCGTGTGGGTGATGGCATCAATGGGACAGGCAAAAATGGGGGTGGCGGCGGTTCAACTGGCTTGTCAACGGTGTCATCACCTACAGCGATGACTGAGCCCGCAGTGGTTCACCAGCAGCCGTTAAAATTTAACGGTACCGCAACTAGTGTACAGAATCTGACCAGCGCACTCGACCCAAAAGCATTAATTATCGAAGATGAACCAACCACTGAATGGACACCGGAAATTCCATTTAAAAATGTAAGTGTATCCTCACATACTAATACATATGTACATCTGTATGTATGTAGTGATAGAATTTTATTTGAATATGCGTAGAGGAGTTATGGCGTGCTTCAATGTATTTATTTGCTTCGAAATGCATAATAAAATATTTGTGTTGTTAGTGCCACTTGTGCTTGTGTGAATTTTTGGATAGCAGGAGGCTGTGTAGTGGCAATGCGATGTTCAATGAGTACTTATTATTTCCTTTGAATTATGGTACCACCTTCACCTGGTGGTATGCAGATTTTTTGCGAAAAATAGTAGTTAAATTTGTTTTGAAATACTTTTTAATTCACTTTAAGAGAGCAGATAAAATCTTAATATGCTCAAATTATACTTTAGTAAGTACACGGAAAAATTATGGTTGCCTAGTTTGGTGGGTAGCTCTTCGGAAGGGCTGTAACACTACTTAATTAGAGAGAGAGTACAGTGCTTGGCATCACTGGATCGCTCTTAACGTCATTCTGGACTTACTTCCCGTTAATCAAGTTCAATCCATTGCACTATTGGGTTGAAGGAGGTTGGCATACAGGAGAATGAGGTAGTATTTTGAGGCAGATTTCTTCTTCCTTCTTTGTACTTTGTACAGATCTCTTGATCCGCAAACTGGATTTTGAAAGTTGTGCTAGGGCTATCTTTCCAAGCAGGCTGGATTGGAAGGATGAGAGAGTCTGTACTTACATACGTACCTTTGTTTTCACCGACGGATCCAACATGGGATCTGGAGAGGAGCCAATAACATCTCTATATCAGTCGTCAATATTTCAGTCACCTTTACACTGCCGAAAACTAGCAGTGTTTTCAAAGCAGACGTCTTCGCGCTCCTGCAGGCATGCAAAATGCTTAGGGTCACTGTTGGAAAGGAGACTATCTTTTTCGATAGTCAAGCTGCGATAAAGGAACTGTCATCACCATATTGAAGATCTCTTCTGGCCAACTACAGGAAATATGTATCTTATCTGGGTTCCACGGCATAAGAACATAGAGGAAAATGAAGTTGCCGATGAGCTTGCCAGTAAGGGGTCGACAGAACCGGTTTATGTTGCCCTCATCTCCTCCCCATCTGTGCCCCTTTGACCGTTGTTAAAGGGAAACTGCACAATATCTTTCTTAAAAAAGCGCAAGGCAGATGCGAGTTATATTTTATCGTACGCTATCTCGAAAACCCTTTCACCTCAGTATGACGGGAGCGAGAGCTTAAAGTGCTAGGGATCCGCCACTATTTAATTTCCAAACTCACAGCGGTAGTTACCGCGCATTGGGTGATCGGAGCGCATGTAGAGTAGCTTGAACTTTCGTACAACTCCCATTGCAGAAGCTGTTTGATCCTGCAGAAAAAGAGACCTTTGAACACTTTCTTTGCAAATGTCCGAGTTTGGTAGCTAGGAGCTTGAGGTTTCTTAATGAGCATTTTGGGAATAGCCTGAGTCAGTTCCCCGGTCTAGATCGCTTTTCTCTCCTTTATTATATCAACAGCACTGTATGGCTGTCGATGGTTTTTCTACCTTTAAGTTTTGTAACTTTTTGCAAGTAGTGGTCTTTATTAGGGTATCAAAACAGTTTTTGATTTCAGTTTGAGAGTAAAATTAATTGCCTTTTATTTTTAACAAAATGTAATTAATTTTCACAAACTTCTCGCACAACATTAAACTATTGTATATCCACAAAATCATTCAATAAAATGTCCGTTAGCTGCAATAACAAACAATCGCATGTCCGAGTCCTGCTCTTGCTCATAACGGTATTAACTGCAGCTTTCAGAGAGGGAGGGGTGTTATGAGGAAGCTTATTAGTTTCACGTCCAACTACATCCAATGCGTAGTAGTCCAGGGTATTAAGGTCTGGAGAGTTGGGTCATAGAAATTTGCAGCCATCCAATCTTGTGTCGTCATCGCTTTGTGTGATGGGCTAGAGTCTTGCTGAAAGATGTATGGGCTATTACCGCGTACATAATCAATCTAAAATTTCACTACTGTCTCTAGAACCTGGGTATATGTAGCAGAATTCACTTGACATCTTCGAAAATTCTGCAGATCAGACGTTCCGCGTGTTTTTTGCATTTTGCAATAGATTCTACATGGCCCCTCGTGCTTCTAGTCCTCCGTGTCATATCTGAAAAAGAGCAAAATGAAAAGTAATGATTTCGTCAAGCTATAGCCACATATACGCATGCCTTCAAGTACCGTACGCACCCTGTATATAAATGGCTTTTTTATGAGAATATATAAAAGAAGAACTAAAAGAACTAAACAGCATCCATTCGCAAGCTATGCCATCTTTCTGGGAAGGGGAAAATAAGAACGACTTTCTATAACCCTCTACGCTTGTAAAACAGCGATATGCAAAAATAGGGGCGTAATCCCAATATCTATCTACATACCTTACTTAAACCGTAATCGTAAGAGTTATTCTTGTGCGTAAAGCGAATATTTGGTGCCCTTCTTAATTACGTCACAAAGCTCTGAGCATACTTTTAAATCTCATAGACATCTGATGCAGAATGCAAAGCTGTGGCCAACATCAAACCGTTAATCGACTCAGAGCAAAGTTCAACGAATCCGATTATTTGCTGGTGTAATAAGAAATATTACAGTGGTTTCTTTACAACAGAGGTCAGTAAAAACGGATGTTATATTGGTCATATACGAAAAATGAAATGAAATGTCACATAAAATGAGAGAGCTTTGCATCTGGTCGTCTATGCCCAAGGATGATAGATAACCCGATGTGGCCAATCTGCTATGGTGAAAAATAAAATTGGGCGGCCAACTTCGGCTACCACGTCACGGGGGATTCCGTAGCCGAGTTCTGCGCGCTCATTTCACAGGCGAAAGCAAGGAAACAATCAAACACAAGAAATGATAAGCACACAAACATACTTCTTTGCCATGGCGTCTTCCGCATAAAAAGAATTCCTTTGGAGGTTTTATATTAATTTGTGCTTTAACAATTTAACACGCGGCACTTCGCTTTCATTAGTTTGTTTAATCTTAATCTCACAAATCACAATATTACCAAACCATTCATTGAATTTTCACAAACATGTAGTCTCTCCTACCTGTGTTTGTTTTGTATTGATAAGGCACCTGACGTCATACTTGTCAACATCGCTAAAAAATAAAGTAACTGTTTTATGATGACACCACTTTTATTAATCAATTCCTTTGTTTCACACATTCGTCCAATTAGTCGTTGTTCTGACGGCAAAGAAGTAACGTGAACGACAACTGTGTTTTCTCTCAGCTTTTTAGTGAACAAGCCACTACCATGACCCCGTGACGTCAGCCAATCTGCTGAGAACCGGTTATCGGTTTGATCATGGCCACACCTTCTCAATTCTTTTCACAATTTTCTATGCCATGGTTCAGATGTCATCGAAGTAACCTGGGTAGTGGTTGTGTTGATTTTTTTCTTATATCACCAATGCAACATCAATTTTTTCGTAAACACATCGCTGTCATGACCCCGCTTACATCAGCCAATCGGATGATTCTTTCAAAAAAGCGAATGATCTATTGTTGGTCGCACCTCTGCATTCTGTACATCGTGTGTGTTATTAACTTTAAGGCGTTCCTGATTAGCATCGCCGTGCCACTATGAACCTTGTCGTTTGTCTGGTTTAGAACGTAAATCCTGGTATATAAAAATTATATTTGTTTATGAGATAGTTTTTGAAATTAAGTATCATAGATATTACTACCTTACTTTGTATCAGAAATTTAGTAAGTTCCATATTGTGATAGTTTACGCCATTAGTATTCCATAGGCCTATTAATAGCTCAACCATTTTTCGTTTATAAACATTTGCAGCATTTGACTTTGTGCTTGATTTTGCGATAATTTATTCAAATATTGTATATATTATATGTAAGCATGTAATAAAAAAAAATCAATTTACTAAGAATTCATTCTCTCTCCTACAATTCAGCTCAATTCCCCACAAGACGGTCTCAACCGAAGTGACTCTGTTTTATGTGATACCAAACATGAGCATGGCCTTTCAATGACAGTGTTGGATGAAGAGGTCTGTATATATTTGCTTGCCTATGGAAGTTTATCAGCATATTCTGTATCGATCATTACAAGATCATAGAAATATTTAATAAAATTTTAATTGCCTATGCCATTTATGGTTAAATCAATTAAATTCAAAAAAATGGTTGCCTTCATTTTCTACATTTTTTTCTCTTTAATTTTTAATATTTTATAGATTGACGATTTTATAGAACAAAATATACAAATAAATTCCAATAAGGAAATTCGCCGAGAGTACCTGAATACGTGGACCTTGAAATTTAAAGACTCCTGTCAAGAACAAAAGTTTTGTCAATTGCGTGAAGATATGTTTAGGTAAGTTATTACATAATATTTTTAAATTATAAATACTAGATTGCTCAATAAGTTTTGCGGTTTAATAAGAAAAACCAAAGTTTTATGGGTTCAAATACACTTTATAATTCAGGATAGTCTCCCTGAACTTCAATACACTTGATTCACGAGATTCTAACTCATGAATTCTATACCCGAAGTGAGAATATGAAAGTACTGCGAAATGCGCTTCCACAGCTGTTGTGACCTTATCATTTGATGAAAAACGCTTTACACGCATGATTTTTTTTTGGGTCTGGAAACGGATGGAAGTTACTAGGCGTCAAATTTGGTGGATACGATGGATGCTCCAACAATTCGAACATCATGAATTTTAGCCACTACCAAAATGCTCATGTGGCAATGTATAACAATAAGAATTTTTTCTCTGGCAAACTGGGTCTTTTTCATGAACTTTTCCCTACAGTTGTTCTAAAGGAATACAATAATATTCAGAATTTATTGTTTACTAGTTTTCAAGTAATCCACAAAAAAATTCCTTTCGCATCACAAAAAACTGAAGCCAACATTTTCTTGGCTAATTTCTGAACGCAAAATCGTTTCGGAGCCAAAGAACTAGGTTCACAAAATTCCTTAGCCTCTTGTTTTGATTTAGAATCATGGTGATAGACCCAACTCCCATCCATAGTGGTGTATCGGCGCACAAAATCCATTTTGTCCTTTCGAAAACGCTTTAAATGTTGCTGAGAAAGTCACATCCGAATGAATTTTTGTTCCATTGTGGCACCCATTGTGCACACAGCTTTCTGAAACCCAATACTTCGCTTACACTGCCCAACGAGATGCCTAGGGCTTTTACCAAATCTCATTCAGTCACTCGCGATTTTCCAATACGATATCTTGTATTTTTTCTACGATTTCTAGTGTTGCTGCTGTTTTTGGACGTCCTTGACGTGGATTGTCTTCAAGGCTTGTACCACCACGTTTAAATTCTGCAACCTATCTCCCGACTGTACTAATTGCCACAAATGGATTATTTTACCGAGCTCCTCCACCAATTTATGGTGTATATGTCTTGGTGTTGTTCCTCAAATGGTGAAATCCACAACGGCTTTCGAACCCGAGCACTACCGAATGGTAGTCACGAACCAACTCTTTAGGCTATGGTGGCCGTTATACAAGGTTAAGTTAAAGCAGCGAAGAATAAACTCAACGCTCAATTGGAGAAGCGCATTTGTTTCCTCAATAAACTGACATCTGCACAGAATGAGCCCAAATGTCTCTTATAAATTTTTTCTCCAAGGCTACTAGTGTGGGTACCAATTGATCAATGCCCAGTAACAACCGAGTCGATTCGGCCCTCCTTCGACAGGCGCGTCAAGATTAACGTCTCGTCAAGAAGAGAGTAGCAAACTCAAAGTCCATGGAGAAGAGGGGAAATAAATTTCTACACGGATGTATCCAAAATAAAGTAGGCTATGCATTTTTTCCAAAAAAAATTATCGGTCCGACTTCCGGACTGCTATAGCGTTTATCAGGCAGAAGTCTCAGCCATAAAGGAAGTAACTGTGTACCTCAACACACACGGCGTAACAAGAACTACCATAAATATCTTCTCGGACAGCAAGGTGGCCATCAAATCAATGGAGGCAGTTAAGATCAAAGGTTGCTCAGTAATGTCTGGCACTTCTAAATGATACTCGTATTAGTACCATCTTCAAGGTCAGCCATATATGGGTTCCAGGACATAGAGATATGGAAGGAGGCAACATTAGAATCCCTATGGCAACTTGCAAATTAAGGATGTAAAATGATATTCTCCAGGAGGTCAATAGGTCATGGAGAGAAGAAAATACGTGTGTTACAACCAGGTTAATGTGACCGCAAATAGATAAGAGAAGATCAGGAGAGTTGATTAACCTCTTAAGGGAGAACATCTCGAAGGTCGTGGCATATGTCACCGGTCATTGGCAGTGAGATAGGCACTCTTCTAGGCTAGGAATACTTTCGCATGAATACTGCAGAATTTGTAGAGACGAGGAAGAAGAAGAACACTTGCTCTGTAATTGTCCAGCTTAGCTAGGAATAGAGCAAGGTTGACTCTCTTCCGGAACTATGCGGTGTTGGGTTAAAGACTATCCTACGCTTCATAAAAGAGTCTAACTGATTCCGTGAAAATCAATAGTAAGATTCTCGTGTTACAAAGTGGTACCACAATGGACCTACATGGGCTAATTGAGTTTGGCTACTCTAAACTGACTGCCACATAAACCTAACCTAACCTTACCTGATTCCGAGGCTCATTAGGCCTGGTTTCCGCTAAAAGATCGGATGTTCTCTTACGATTATATTCAGGTTATATGAGTAGGGTAATTCTGTGGGCGGGCGCCGTGCGCCACTTATGACGCAAACTCAAATAAATTACAAATATACAGGGCCCGCCATCTATCGTTACGGATTTGAACTAGATATTATTTGAAGAATGGTAACACTTAGCTGTCATCTGATTTGACAGGAAATTAGTTTTATTCTTCTGCTGAACGAAAATGTTTGTGTATACGCTCAAAGAACGCTGGGAAATATTGCGACATTACTTTGAAAATCATGGTAATGTTGCAGAATGTATACGAAAATTACGTACGGCAATGGGAAGAAGAAAAGCACCGAATGAAGCGTATGTGCGTTACTTTGCGAAAAAAGTAAGAGAAACTGAGTTGCTTATTGACAACGCGTGACCGACCAAAAACCGTGCGTACACCCGAAAGTATTGCTGCTGTGGCCGAGAGTGTTCGTGAATCACCAGCAACATCAGTTCACCGTCGTTCTCAACAATTTTGCGTTCTGATATCGTTTGGCCGCCTCGGAACTGCGATTTGACGCCGTTGGATTATTATCTTTGGGGTGCCGTCAAAGACCAGTGTTATGCCAACAAACCAGCAACAATTGATGCACTGAAGACCAACATACGCGATGTCATAGCTGAAATACAGCCGCATACAATCGAAAAGTGTTGAAAAATTGGACCGATCGTATGGGATGGTGCATGGCTAGCCGAGGCAGCTATATGAATGAAGTTGTGTTCCATCATTAACCGGAAGGATTGTACTTCAAAAAAAAAAAAAAAACAGTTTGGAAAAATATGGAGTAGTTTCTTTTTTATAGCATTTTTAATTCTGTAAAGACCTATATTATTCCTTAGCAGGAGTTATAAATCATAAATCAAATTAATTCTGATTCAAAGAATAAAACTCAAAAAAATGGCATTGCTCCTGACTGAAAAATAAAATATGGGTAACGAGTTTTATTCCTTACCAAACAAAAATAGAACTCAAGAATTAATTATTACTATTGATTAAAAACTTATAATATATGTACGAGTATGAGTAACGCGCGCTTTTTAAATGAACAATTCTGAATATTTTTTTGGCAGAATGTATTACATTAAGGGGGGCGGGGGGTAGGGTCTCAAAATCGAAATTTTTTTCTTCACTCATCTTATAGTAAATCATTTCAAGAATGTTGTGTCAAAATTTTAAGTGGATCGGAGCAGAACTCTCAAAGTTATAGCCTTTGTAGGCACTCTACCTCAAATGCGGAGCATCGATAATTTCTCCGAGTCATTTTTTCAAACGCGTTTTTCCTCCGAAACTATTCAACCGATTCTTTTCAAATTTGGCACACGTTTTCTAAATCAAAAATACCTCCCCCCTACACTGTTTTTTTTTTACTTTTTTTTTAAGGTTGTTTTCCACTTACAAATATGGCGAAATTTTTCGCCAAAAATGCTCGTTTTACGTTTTTTTGCCACCAAAACTACAAAAATGAAAAAAAAAAAATTTTATTAATGCAGAGGGGAGCATTACGTCATACTTTAACTGAAAAATTCGACTTTTTTAGTTTCAGATGATTCTACGACGAATGCCGATTGGCACCGCAGAGCACCTCTCGAAAAACATATCTCCAAAAAAACTCTGTCATGGGCTTATTTGTCAATATTTTATTATTAATATTTTTTAAAAACTTATTGAAAAGATGTACAATAACATGCAACTGATTTTATTAAAGTATCTTAAGCCATATTTCTGTAAAAAATTCAAAAAAAAAGTGTTTTTTTTTAGCGCTAAACCCTACCTCCCCCCTTAATTTTTGACACTGGATAAACTTGCGTATATTTTACAAACGTACAATACATATTTATTTTCATAATTTTTTATGTGTTTTTTCTTTTTCAGATCAAATATGCTGTGCATTTTTATTATATGGATTTTTATTGTGATGTGCCAAGTCATTATCATACCACGTTGTACCAAATTAATTATTTGTATGGTGGTAGGTACAATATTTTTGACGTTTGCTTGCGTTCTTGTCATGGCAGAGGAGTTTTCAAGTGAGTCCAATAAATCATTAAATACTTCTAGCATTTAAACAAATGAACAACAATTAAATTCTGCATTTTTCTGTATTCTCTCTTTCAACTCTCACTCGCAGATCTCCCAATTTACCTGAAACAAAATTCCGCCAAACTGGTGCATCAACGTAGAAGACGGACATTTTTCATTTGCATTGTCATTGTATTGATGTCGGTTTTAAGTGCAATTGGCTTAGTACTCTGCCCGGACTCGACATATGCTTTTGATAACACAGACAACAATAACATTACTACGGCTAGTAACCAGATACATAGCAATTACGGCATTAACAATTCAGTTACTGCTCGAATGGCAAGTAATAGTGAAAAGGAAATCAAGTTGAATGTCTACTTGTCGGCGACAATACATCACAATATAACGATAAATGCAGCAAATGGCACAATCGTCGATGCATTCATCACTGACAATCTAACAGCAGCACCAGCTGGCGATCTCGTGCGCCAAAGTATTGTTAATGCGTTAAACTTAACACAAACACCCATAAATCTTTTAAATGCCACGTCGAACAATACAATCGAATCCTTTGAACAATCTCCACGCGCAATTTTATTAGCAGCCGCCGCTGCTGCTGCTGCTGCTGCACCGGTCTTCAACGGCAGCGAAAATGAATCGGATTTGGCTTATGTAAATAACCTGGAACTTCTCAATAGTCTTTCCACCGAAGTCAATGCCTCAGAGGAGTTGAACGAAAGTAGAAATGATTGCGCACATCCTGAGTATATCATTTTCACTTGGGTGTTGTGTCTTGTTTCGCTGGCGACGGCCTTGAAACTCTACTATCTCATCAAAACATTCATGGCCATGGCTATGGTCGGCTGCTATATGATCTTAATTTTAACAATATTTCCGACGCTCTACGCATCGTCAGCTGCGTACTTTGATTATCAACTTATGGCGATGCCTTTGGATGTGCAGATGATTATATTGCTGTGCTCATTTTTGATAATGGTCGGCTATCATGCCCGTCTTGTTGAGGTGAGTTAAAGGTGTGAGCTTTTGCACGAATTTCGTGTGCGTGTGTGCTAACTCAATTACTAGTAGTTATCTCAAATGTGTGTGTTTTTTTAGATAATTAAAAATATTTGTGTAAATTTGTCATATTAAGTGTGAATGTGTGTGTGTATATATGTTAATCAATAACTGTTAACCATATTCACGAGATTCTATGTATTTAAATGTTTTTTTGCTGCGTACTTTGACAGCGTTTAAAGCTACCATTTGACCATAGAAGCTTGCAAAGTACAGCAAAGCAAGGTAAAATGAGTAAAGCAGGCTTGTATTAGGGCCCAACTTTTAACACCGAATTCCAATTCAAATAATTAAAGAAGAATGTCAGCACTTGACTGCCAAGTTGGAATTTTAATTGTAACTTCGCACACATACGTAAATCACGGCACGGGGGCAGTTCAGTTGAATTTCGACAAACATTATTGGAAAGAACGTATTTAAAATTAAATATACACCCAACAAACCAAAATTGTTGAGCTTTGGCCGAACATTTCTTAATTTTAATTTCTTCAAAGAAAATTCAAAACAGCCTTTGGAATTTACATGGCAGCAATATAATTTGACGTAATGATATTAAATAACGAAAAGGGCATCTTCCATTGTGAGGTTTGCACTTAGACGTCATAGTCTTTTGTGCCCAAAAGGGCATCTTTAGTGAACCAAACAGAAACTGGGGCACTAATATTCAAAAAATTCAAATTTATATAAATAAAGAATTTATTCACAGATTTTTAAGAAAACATTTGCGTTGAAAATATTTTATTTTTAACTATTCAATATGCATGATTGTTCTTGTAACATTATTTAATATTTAAGTAATAACCGCAATAACATCATTTTTCAAAATGAGACACCCTAATTTTTTAGACATTTTACCTTTCATTTCTCACATTTTGCCAGTGACGTTGCAAGTTAAGAATGAAGATGAATAAGCAAATAAAGAGTGATTTAAAAAAAAACTGGTAAAATAATATTCCGAATGGAAAAAAGTGCGTCAAATCGCATTGAAGCAAACTAATTCGACAGTATTTAATGTATTGAAAAAATATAATGAAAACCAAAATTAACTCACAGCAGAATTATACGTTTAATAAAAGATAACCCGAAAATTTTTGGCAATTAGCATTGCGCAATCACTCAAAAATTCGACAATTGTACACGCACACCCCCAAACTATTAGAAATTTTCCGCACGAGTCTTTTTTATACATAGGTATATCCTTATTCACTCCGCTCGCGAGGATCGAGCCTCGACAAGACTCTTCCATCGGTCACGTTTCTAGGCTGTTGATTTTGCTATTGATTTTTGTAATGTCAGCATCTGCTAGCTCGCGCATCATCGATCTTCTCCAAGTAATCTTTGGCCGTCCGCGAACTCTGCTCTCGTGTGGGTTCCAGGGCCATTCTAGAGGTACTTTTCTAAGCGTGTGACCTATGTGTGCGGCCATAATATTCTACAGATGATTGTAGCCTCTATGTGATGGTGTTAGGGACCAACCATGTGTCACTTCCGTACAACACTACTGACTTCACACATTAGCGGAATATTCACAGTTTAGCTGACTTCACGCACGGGATTAATGCGAGTAAATGGTTGAACTATGCTAAAGAATTCGTCTTGCTAAGACGAATGAATTTCGTAACAACCTTATTTTCGACGAGTTGAAATTCAACTTATTTGGGTCGGATGACCGTAGTTTTGTTTGGAGAAGGAAATGCACATCACTCAATTTAATCGGTTGGTACTACGAGACATGGTGGCCGACATGTTATGATTTAGGGAGTAATGACGGCATATAGAGTGGGCTCGTTTCGTTTTATTAAAGGCACTATAACTAAAATGAATTATCTGGAAATATTGAAGGAGCATAATCCCAAAACTTACAGTTACCAGCAACGTTCACTTTCATGTACTACAACGACCCTAAGCATACTGCCCTGATGGTAAAGGAATGGTTGATTTACAATGTAAGAAAAGTATTGCCCCATCCTCCTCAGAACCCAGATCTCAATGCCATTGAGCAATGCCTAAACTGGACTCCCTAGACTCCACGGCACGACGTCTACAAGCAATAATTAGTGCAAAGGGATGGTAGGTAGGTAAGGTGAATGCCGTAATGGCAGACTTAGAACTATCGTAGAACCATTGGGATACCACTGGAACTTATTCTTACACTATGGGTTTCATTTTAAACCATTCTGTGAATTTTAGAAACGAGTAAAGCTTCGTTAGTTTTAGATGCGCTATATCCACTAAATATGTTAAGAATGCAGTACCAAGAGTGCGAGGCCTCCTTCTGTGTAAATCTTTACACTCACATAGGTGTGTCTGATTGTTTCCTGCCAAAGGGATATTGCACAAAATATTAATTGATCAATTTTGCTTTATTTCCATATTCTCATTACTGTCCAACTTTATGTTTGAGTTGTAAAATTAAGTTATTTTACTGTTTATTGGAAAACATCCAAATAATTCAAATATTATTTTCGTTTTTTTTTAATAAAATTTGAATTTAATGCTTTATATTAACTTTTGCCGTTTAAAATTTGAATGAACCGTTCTCAAGTTATAAAAGATTGAAGTCAGAACAAATAAGTGTCCCAGTTTATTTTTGGTTCACTATATCTTAATGAATATCTGCTGCCAAGAAATTGTAAAGTTTGTTAATACTGGTTCAAAGCCCACATTTACTGTTGGAAGAATTTCTCTAAAATATTAGTTTTGGAAAAAAGAAATTCATTATTTTCTCGGTAGATGGTTGTAGTGATGGATATCTCGTAAAGTATAGGGTTTTCCAATAACAGGTGTTATCTATTGCTATCGAGAGATGATTAACGATTTTTTATGGCCAGAATAGGATGGTATTGATCTGGGCAACGTTCGTTTTCAACAAGACGGCGCCACGTATCACACAAGCAACGAAACCATTGATCTTTTACGGGATAAGTTTCCGGACCGTGTTATCTCTCGAGGAGGAGATCACAATTGGCTACCGAGATCTTGTGATTTAACACTTTGTGACTTTTTTCTTTGCGGCCACGTGAAAGAGAAGGTCTACGCCAACAGCCCAGAGTCGATTCAAGACCTCAAAGATGGAATTCGTGAGGCTATCGAGGACATAAGACAGCCACTCTGCAATTCGGGTATTGAAAATTCCATGAAAAGGATATTGTCCTGCAAGCGTGGTCGTGGTGGTCATGATGCTATTTTCCACTATTAACGGCATACCTTCATGAAATAAACATCCGATCATTTATATTAAAAAATATCATTTTTCTTCGAATATGAAAATAACACCTCCTATTGGAAAACCCTTTATTTGATCAAACAATTTAAAGTCTATGCTCGTTGTCAAGGAGACATTCCACACTAAAAAATTCCTTTGCTGTTTTTTCTTTGTTCCATTCAACTATGAGTTACAGGGTGTCAACAATGGAAGTCAACAAAGAGAAAATTCGGTAGATTTTAGTTTTTCTTTGATAAAGGCGACAATGCAAGCCAGGTCGCTTGGGGCCCACTTGGACAAATATTCAAAATTCGTCCGTTGTGATACCATACAGAGGAAAGGAGAAAGGAGATGATGACCATGGACTTACGAACGTAAATTAGCCGCATCAAGCTAATGATGAACTTTACCAGATGTATGAAATTTAAACCCGCTATATCCGCAGATGTGGCGAAAAAGACAGAGCCCAGATGTCTAAATCTTTGCCATAAGGGAGCAGGGCAGCTGAGAAGAAGGTGTTGAAATGATTCTTCTGTATCTGCAGAACGGACTTGAGGCAATCCCAAGTCTCACCGCATGGACACCTAACGGACAATGTCCGGTAGGAATACCCACCAAATACGAGAGCTGCGGCTTTGTTAGCCTTAGGAGTTTCCCCGAGCATCTCCGATCTACCCGTGGTCAGAAGGATCTCGCGACCTTGTACGTTTGCTCACTAGCCCAGCGCTCGCTGAGTTCACTCGAGGGCCATATTTCCAGGAGTAGACCACAGGTTCTCTCTTTTTGCCCCCAATCCTCTCATTTTGCGAAACCATCTCCAAAGTTCACTGTCTAGCCAGCTCATCAGCCCAGCAGTTTCCCTCTATGCCGCTGTGACCGGGAACCCAAATGAGCCTCATATCGAAGTATTCGGATGCAATCGAAAGAGAAGTCAGACATTCCCCGAACAATCTCGAATGCACAAGCTATTGCCTGTACATTGCCATATAAATTCAGTGAACTATGAGTATTAAATAGTGAATGGAAACATGGAAAAAAAATTAATTTTTTTTTTTAAACATTAGTATTTGTGGTGAGCTGAAATTAATACAATTGAAACTTAAACTCCTTCTTTGGGTTTTTATTAAAAAAACTACTGGATTTTTAAAAAACAAAACTACTGGATTTGTTTTTTTTTGTTACTTGTGCGCTTTAAAATATTCGATACAGTTCCGATCCGGTTTTGGCCTTAAATATCGATGTTTGATCTTTCTTTAGCTAAATGTAATAATATTATTCAAACCAATAGGTTAAAATTATGAAAATATTCCAGCTATTGAGAGGTGTAAAAACCATATATCTGAGCTCAGGAGCAATGCATATTGAGCGTTTGGTAAATTTATAAAACTCGATGGTTCGAAGGGGTATGGCTAAAAGGCATGAGTAGCTAACAAAGCTAATGGTAGACACTCTCTCAGTATAGCTGTAAATCATCGTTTATCTCCATTCGTTGAGCTGTAATGGCCTCAGTAGATAATACCCCAGTTGAGTTATTGCAATCAATTTAACCTACAAAGACGGGGCCCGTTGTGATACCACATATTGTTAAACTCTTACCTCTAGATTACATACTAGACTCTCTGATAGATTATTCAAACCTGTTTTCGTCCGATACAATTTTTAAAGCAAAATAATGCAATTTTCTCTCATCAAAGGAAAAATTTTGGAAACGAAGAAAAGTTTATGGGCATTAGAACAACGAGAATTCATTTGAATATCGTTCAATTTTTTTGAAAGGCGTCTCAAAAGCTTATCATTTCTGTCAGAATTTTATGATGTTATTTCGTTAAAACAATAGTCAGCAAATATGTTCGATATTTCAATATTTTAAATATTTTTGGTTTGTTGGGTATTCGTTTACAGGCGCTGAGTCCGCCTACAACAAACAAACAAACAATAAAAAATTGTCCTTTCAGTATTTTTGCGTGGAATTAATGGCGCATTTTCTTTTTTCCCCCTCTGTTTTTTCTTTTTTCCCCCTCTGTTTTTTTCTTTTTTTACGAATTTTTATTTTTCTCCGCCTTGTTGCTCATTAAACGCCAGGTCACTTCGCGTTTGGATTTCATTTGGAAGGAGCAAGCTGAGCGTGAATTAATGAATATGAAATCGAATCGTGCACTCAACGACACATTAATTAAGGTAAAATAAATTTGCCCTTTAAGATTTTATTTTAAGAATTCTTTACGTTGTATTTGATACGGAAATAATTCAGAATCTATTTTTATTGCAGAGAAACTATTTAAAATTAATTAACATTTGTATACATCCATTTAATTGCTTTCAGAACATTTTGCCTCATCATGTAGCTGCTTATTATCTCTCCGACGAGCACACAGATGAATTATATTCGAAAAATCATTCTCTTTGTGGTGTTATGTTTGCTTCCATACCTAATTTTCAGGATTTCTATTCGGAGGACATCGACAATGGAAAAGCATGCATACGAATTTTAAACGAGATTATATGTAAGTGAGAATTGAAATGCTAAAAGCTAATAGTTTTTATTTTTAATTTAATGAAGACGAACATGTGAAAAATTTACATAAATCATTTATCCCAGAAGAGTTGGATGAGGGGGGTGATCTACTATTAATTAATTTTTAAACATTTCATATTAAGGCTTTGACCTGAAAATATAAATAAATAATTGGCGCCCACACTTCTGTTAGGTGGCGTGCAACATCAAGCGTTGTTCCACAAATGTCAAGACCTCACAGTTTTAAGCCGACTCTGAACGGCAGACATTTTTTATGAGAAGCTTTTTCATGGCAGAAATACACTCGGAGGTATGTCATTGCCTGCGGAGGGCGTCTGTTATTAGAAAAAACTTTTTCTTCATTTTGGTTTTTCACCGAGGTTCGAACCTACGTTCTCTCTGAATTCCGAATGGTAGTCACGCACCAACCCATTCGACTACGGCGGCAGACTTCTCAGTTTACAAAAGTTAGTACTTGAAACTATTTATTTTTTTACGAGTGGCGGTTAGATTTTCCCAAAAGGAAAGAATCGCAATATTCAGTAGGCATTCGGAGGCAATTCCATATTTTTCAAATACTGGGACCTTATTGGTATTGGGACGAATTTTTGGTACACAGTTCATTTCAAGAAATAGATTTATCAATTATCCGCTTGGGCTTTTGATGGACCTTTTGAAAGAATCAAAATCAATATCAAGTAACTAATAAATCAATTTCGATTGATGGTATGTTTAAGAAAGATCGTTGTTTCTAAAAACATGTTTTTTAATTTATGTAATATTCAATTTTTTTTTTCATTTCTTTTAATTTCGGTGTTCCTCATTTTTACCCTTTTACACCGAAAGTAGAAAACTCAGTTCTTCCATACCTCATTGGGTCGGTAAAATGGTAGAAGTACTAACCTGGCACTCCGCAAGTAGTTCTAAAGCGCCGTTTTGATACCATTTTGAAAGGTCAAACAGCCAGTCAGAGCTGTTGATGTAATGGAGAACATTGAAGGGATTTAGGCTGTCAAAGAAAGGAGCACCCAGTGACCTTCATCGTCTAGCTGCCAAACCTGGACATTTACAAAGCAAGTACTCAACAATTTCCTTCTCTGAGAAGTTCCCTGCGTGTGTGCCATTTGTCCAATGACCGAATTTGCAAATTGAATAGCAGGACTTTCTGTGTACTGCATCTATTGTACTGAGGCCTCTCGAAAGGGTTCTCGAAATTCTGTTCTGCGCTTTTCTGAAAAATAAGTTGTGCAATTCCTTTTTAACAACAGTCAAGGGGATGCCTATAGCCCAATGTAGACGCCTTTCTGGTAAGATCATCAGCAATTTAATTTCCTTCTATGTGCTCTAAGGAGGAGATCAAATATCTTATGCAGGATGTGCAGGTAACATTTCTCTGATCTTGGAAACCATATCAGAGAAATGTTACCTGCAATCAAAAAAGATTTAATCTCCTCCTTACTGGAAATAGCCTGTGTGGATATTCATCATGGCGCCGTCAGTACCTTGATCACAACTGAACTATCGCAAAACATGTTAATATCTCCCTCGCTCTCGCGTTCCTTAAGTAAAGGGTGATTAAGTTTTAAGGCCCGCTAAGCTGTGTGACAAGTGGCACCGTCTTGTTGAAACCACATATCGTCCACATCTACATACATCTTCCAATTCGGGCCATAAAAAGTTCGTTATCATCTCACGATAGCGAACACTATTCACAGTAACTGCCTGACCGGCCTCATTTTGGAAAAAATACGGCCCAATGATGCCGCCGGCCCATAAACCGCACCAAACAGTCACTCTTTGTGGGTGCATTAGTTTTTCGGCAATCACTCTTGGATTATCATTCGCCCAAATGCGGCAATTCTGCTTATTGACGAATCCACTGAGGTGAAAATATGCCTCATCACTCAAGATGATTTTCTTCACGAAGTGCCCGATATGCATTTTGATTTGAACGCC
>JAYXIM010012826.1:0-39423 GCA_037575425.1 Anastrepha fraterculus | reverse complement strand
TCGGTGTGGTTTACATTCAACATCGGCCCTTGAAATTTAACCACCCTTTATTATGCATGCATGTGGGGTAGCACAGACTTCTGCCTGAAAAACACTAGTACTGTTCGGCAATTTAAACTACTGATTTAGAGAAAACTTCTGGCCCAACTCCCGATTCCATCTTGGAACCGTCAGTAAAGACAGAATATCTTCGAAATACAATTTAAATTTAATGGAGTAGCAAAAACTTCAAAGTGACTACACAATTTTTTGCGGTTGATCTGGAAGTTAAGCAAAATCGATTTTGAAATCGATTGTGAATATCATCTTCGACTGTCAAAAAGAAGAAACTATGGCGCAAATTACTTGGCAAGATTTACGCTGTACATCAGTAAATAATTTAAATTTCTCCCCTCTTATTCAGCAAATAAAGGAAAGGGCAAAAAGGTCATAATGGGTAAATTTACTGCGTGTATCCCAATCAAAATCAATCAAAAGATTGTATGGAAATAAATGAAAATAGTTTTAGAATCAACACAGGAATTCTAAAAGGGCATTGTAGAGTGAATCATAATCTTGCTAATCTGGGAATACAAACACGTGTTGGCAACGAGCCCAGCACTGCAGCATAAGCGACACAAATACTTGGGTAAACAGTGTTTACAAGAGAAAGAAATAAAACTCCATAAAATATGACAAATACTAAAATGAATTAAGGAAGGTGGGCTCAAAGAAATACACTCTGAATTCAAGAAGGGGGCCCAATAGATCTTTCAGGTTGCAGTGCTACATCCTCTCATAATAATATTAAAGTAATTTAAAAAAAAATGTTTAAAGAAGAAAAACTTACTTATCCTCATATAATAAAAATACATACATATTTGCAATCCATGGATTAGAACCTGAATAAAAAACCGCGATTAATCGAAATGTGAGATTTTGAAAACGGTGCCGATTCCTACCAGAAAGCCGACGTTAGAGTATTGCATAGCAGGGAACACATAGCATCAGCTGCAGGCACCTCGTTAATGGCGCAGGAGATGCGTGAATCTGCTGTTCGGAAAGCGCGCACAACCTTGACTGCTTCAAGCTGAACTTTTTCTCAAACTTTGCCAATTCTATTATATTGTAAGGGAACAAAAGTCTTTTGTCAGATTTGAAAATACCATTTATTTTGTTATCAGGGTGGAGAGCACTCCAGAGTACCACCACTATTCGCTGTTGTACAATCACTGCAAGACAAATTTATTCACGTCAATCTCATTTTTCATTTAAGAAGTGAGATTTGCACTTAGTCCTGCCATAAGTTCTATTACAATTAAGTTCACTATAGATATGAAATTATTATAGTTTTTTAATGAAGTTAGTTTTACTCGTATTTAATCATGTAAATATTAAAAACAAAAGTTTAAATTTTCATTCGAGATGGTCACCATTCGCTTTTACAAACATTCAAACGATTAAACCATCCAGCATTGCAGCACTCGTGGTCTCCATGGATAATGCCGTAGCTGCTCGAACCAAAGAACTTCTCTGATGTCTTCGACAAACCATGTTCTGCAATTCTGACTACAAACCGTAGTCCAATGGATTCAGATCTAGGCTTCCAGACGGTCTGCGGATACAAACTCAGGAATATTATTTTTAAGCCACTGCTGAGGGGTTTTGGCCTTATGGGCTGCAGCGGAATCTTGCTGGAAGCTCTAACGCTCTCCATTGTACTGCTCAACTGCTTCACCACGTCTCCCAAGACATCTTCCTAGTACACTTTTGCCCCGGTCTTAACCCCTTTTTCGTAGAAATGAAGAGATGTAACGTCTTTACAAAATACTTTCCCACTAAACCATTACAGAGGCTGGACACTTGGAACACTATTTTTTGCGTCCTTAGAAGTTTTAGCATAGATTTTGTGATTTTGCTTACTAAACTATTCTTATATATTGAAAATTTTCTCATCTGCGAGGAATATTTTAATGGCCGTTGACCGCGTGTCACCGAAGAAGCTGCTTGCATCTGTCGAGTTTAATTTTCTTCACGCGCGTTCTCAAAAAATTACCATTTGAGAGACGAAAAGCTTTCATGTTTAGATTTTCTCTAATTATATATGTACTCAAAGATTCCCCAAAAACTTGTATTTCTTTAATACTTGCAAAAGAAACTACTAAACTACATACTTATTTATTTAATATTGCTCTAATTTCTAATTTGAGGCGACTTTGACGAACTCTTGGAGGAACCACGTTTCGCCTCCATCGAGAAAATAAAAACGGTTGGCGCCACCTATATGGCCGCTTCCGGTCTAAATTCAGCACATTTGCTTGCACGTGGAGAAACAGCGGAAGATAGCGTTTGTGATCTGGTTGAGTTCGCTTTTGCGATGAAGCAAAAGTTGGAGGAAATCAACAAGGAAGCATTCAACAACTTTCAACTGCGCGTGGGCATCTGCAGCGGACCATTGGTGAGCGGTGTGATTGGTGCGCGGAAGCCGGTCTATGACATCTGGGGCAATACGGTGAACGTGGCCTCACGTATGGACTCCACCGGCGAGAATTGGCGCATTCAAGTTTCCACCAAAACTTCGGAATTATTAAAGGCCAAGGGATACACGTGTGTGGTGAGTACTAAAGTTTATGTCCACTTCTATTTTTTTATTTTTTCTCTAGCACATTCCTTTAATTACACATATGTATGTACATATATTTGCTTAGAAACGCGGCAAGATAAATGTGAAGGGCAAGGGGCTAATGGTCACGTACTTTGTGCATCCTAAAGGCGCCAGTGAAAGTCAATTATCTTCACCGGTACGGCTACCGGCGGGTGTGCCGCTATCGCAGACACCGAATTTACAACGCCAAACATCGCATCATGGCTCTTTCAGCGCCGTAGTGTTTGGCATGTTGCAGGCATCGAAACGTAGCACAACCATTGCGGGCACACGTAAGTCAAAATAATTCGGCAATTATTTGAATTACATACTCATATTGGCAAGCATATATATGCACTCGTATGTATACATACCTATGTAGAATTACATATATACCTACAATTGGTTCTATTTTTATTGCTTTCTATGGATTTGCAGCGACTGGCACTCCCTCACCGCAAATAAGACGTGGTCGATGTGGTAGTACCTTCAGTTCGGTGCGCCTATCGCAAAAGTCTACCACCACCAATAACCCGGTGAGGCGGAATACAACACGAGTGCGTGGTCGCTCATATCGACAAAAGAAGGTTGACCATTTTGAACGCCTTAAAATTAATTTACCAAAGTATTAATTAATTATTCCTTTGTTGTTATTATTTTTCAGAGCTCGTCCAACAACTCGATTGTAACACAGACCAGTAACTCGTATATATCGTCATTTCGAGGCATCGATCAAATTGAGACGACACTGTCCAAAAGTCATAACGATGCTTTATAGCCTATGCGCAATTGGGTGTAAAATGCACCTGTGCATGGCAAAAAAAACTTATTTTATTTATTATACTTACAATTAGCTAAAAGTAGTTTAGAATACATATTTACGTACATACGTGCATAGAATAGGTACAACACTTTGTCGAAAGAAACAATTTTAAAAACACTTCACAGTGATCCCTTTGATGTACTTGTAAACTGATTTCAATTAAGCAAAAGTGCATTTATTTTTCGAGCGTTTTTTAAGTTAGATAGATTCATAAATATGTAGGTAAATTGTATAATATATAACATATGTATGTGTATGTACTTAAATGTCTGCAATTCAGTTACATACGGCAAAAGTGAATGTGAACAGATTTAGCTTTATTTTAATTGTATGTATAAAGAAACTAAGAAGTGTAAGATGAATTTTAAAATTTCCCTAGAAGTTAAGCAATCAAAGGACGACACGAAGCAAGCATATTTGAATGTATGTATGCACATGTGAATATAAGATAACAGAACCCTATGGCGTAGCCCCAAAAGCTATAAGGTAACTGGAGGAGTTCACGTACTACGCCGGACTCTGTGGAATATTATGTATGATGGAGTGCTACGCGTTGAACCCCACGATCAAGCAAGTATTGTTGGGCATGCAGATGATCTAGCTGTGGTAGTTGTAGGGAAAACGCTAGAAGAGGTTTCACGAAGGGTAGAGGACACAATCAATAAAATTAAACAATGGCTACAATCGTATAGGCTAAGACTAGCAGACCATAAGACCGAACTGGTTCTCATAAGTTCTCGGCGAAAAGTTGAAAACCTTCAAATTATGGTTGGAGGCCACATTATAACATCAACAGATACCATAAAATATTTAGTGGTGATGACCAACAGAAGACTCAGTTTTAAAAAGCATCTGGAATACGCAAGCTCGTAAGCAGCAAAATCCTGCGGCTTTATCGCGACTGATGCTCAATGTGTCGTTCATACGTATCTTTAGTATCTTTAGAAGATTCCACCCCCAGGTCCGCATAACAAAAAAAATGTAGATTTAGGATTGAGAAACATGTGCGCTTAAAAATACCACAAAAGTATTTTTTTGTTTCATCAAACACATTTTACGAACTTTATTAAATTAATTGAATAATGATAGGTCCAGGATGAAGAAGAGGATGAAGAAAATTAAAGAGTCGTTCTTAAATAAATAACACCGCCGCCGAAACCGAATGGATTGATTCGTGACTGCCATTCGGGGGGGCGTGGGTTCGACTCTCTGTGAATGAACATCAAAAGTTTTTTTCTATAAATATAGCGGTCGCCCCTCGGCAAGCAATTGCAAAAATCCGAGTGTATTTCTGTCACGAAAAATCTCCTCATAAAAACCGCTGGCCATTAGAAGTTGCTTAAAACTGTAGAGCCCTCCATTTGTGGAACAACAACAAGACGCAGACCACAAATAGGAGGAGGAGCTCGGCCAAATACCTAACAGAAGTGTACGCGCCAATTATTATTATTTTTTTTTCTTTGTTCAGAAATGTATTTTATTTTTATTTTTAATACGCAGCTAATCTTATTTTTTTGATGTAACCAAAAACCAATTAGAGTGTGTACTTCAGCAGTAAAAATTAACTAAAAAAATTCGTGGACGAAATAATGATAGGGCCATATACGTGAAATGAAGAAATTTTATAAAAAATTAAGCTATTAAATTTACCGCCAGCATTTCAATATTTTGTGGGTGAGCCCTGGATAATTATGATTTGCTGTAGTTGTCGTGGCATTCAATCAATCAGCTTTCTGAAGATTTTTTTCTGCAATGACATCCGTGAAGAGAAAACTCTCATGAGTACTGCTATACTGGCCAAAAAAGTATTACCTCACGGGGCTGGTTAGCTGAAGGCTACTACTCTATGCTGATTTCTGCATAAAATCTATAATATTTTCTTGGCTTAGCGGGTGCATAGCGTGGGCATTAAAACAAGCCGTATTAAACATCTTCTTCCCTGTCCGTGAAGATTGGGCAGTTTGGTGAACTGTCATGGCCAAACCTATGTAGATATTTTCTTAATACCCCGTGCCTTGAAAGTAATTGAATTAGGTGGTAGTTTGTTCCCCCGTGGTTCCTTTGTGGCTACGTTGTCATGCGTCCATCTACCCTTGGTCGAGCTGTTCTATCTGCCCTGGCAGTAGGCGATAGTCAGCGATTTCTTTACGCATTGCTCTATCGGCAAGTACGCATAGCCTTATAAATAATCTCTGCATTTCTTTAGCCAGAATATCAACTAAGATTAGCCGGTAGCGCTTAGTTCGTTTTTTTTTTTGCATGGCTATTTATGTTCATGTGCTTTCCGACGTTGTTTTGATCAATTCGCCCCAACTCTGTTCGGATTACATTTTTTAATCGTTTAACATTGTTAAATTGTCGCCCATTGTTGAAAACTTGTTTTGACAGGATGCTTCAAAGATTTTCTATCGGGTTGCGTTCTGGATTGCAAGCGGGCCATTCTAATAATGGGCAACCATAGGACTTAAAAACTTCTTTAGTTCTTTTCGTGGCTGTCCTGTTTAAACATATCAAACGTTCGGGATCACGAAGACCCCAATATGCGTTATTTCTACAAAAATTGATATCGCAAAATACACAGAGCTGAGCGTTTAGCTTCCTGGTAAATATTACATGTTTTTTATATTGAGATATAAATAGTTCGTCGTGCATTATTGAACAACAACTAGGGCACAAGGGAATATAGGGAAATGGGAGAGTTGACGAGCTTGCTAAGGCAGGAAGCCGCTTACTCAGTTTTGAAGACGAAACTAGATGAGGAATTAACTCTGGAAGCATATACATATATGGGAAGCTTCGACCTCCCACAGGATAGCCAAAATAATGCTTTGAACTTTGAACGCGAAAACAACGAATTTTATTTTATCACTCTTAAGGAAGGAATGTAAAATATTGTCATACTCCCCATCACGCTGTTGTAATGGGACTGGTCCAGAACCATGCGTGTAACTTATGAGAAGAAAAAAAGGTTGCGTTATTTGTCTCTGTCCTGTTCTCCTTACAACTGTCTGGGATCGGTATACTTTTCATCTCTGAAGGTTAGTGGTGACAGAATTTTAAACTGTTTATTAAAACTCGCCAAGACCAAGACATGTATCACGAACTATGATTAACACGACTCCGAAAACATTGATAACACTACGGACCTCTCCTAACCAATATAATCATCCTTTATTAGGTGTTTGGCCGAGCTTCTCGCGCAATTTGTATTGAGCGTCTTTATGTTGGAGCTACACTTTTATGCTGACTCCGAGTGGTAAATGGTTTTTGTGAGAAGCTTTTACGTGGCGTAAAACTCTCAGAACATTCACATTTCTTAACGAAATGCGACCGTCATTTCAAAAAACTTTTTTCTATTTCATGTCTACAATTGGATTTGAACCGGTGCCCACTGAATGGTAGTCGTGCACAAATCCGCCATGTAGGCGGCGGCGGCACAACCTTCGTAAATCAACTTATCTGTCAACTCTTACGAGTCAGACGTATCGTAAACCTACAGTTAGAAACCCTGAACAATATCAATGAACAGGCACAGGTAGCGCTAATGTAATGCCGTTACTATAACAATAACAATGGAATTTAAGTCTTTGCAAAGTTAATCATATATCCGTGTTGACAATATGAGCCTTGGCAACATCCGTTAGCTCTCCCTTGGGTACCCGGGTCTTTTTCGACTTAGGACATGAATTTTATATATTTTCATTATAGCTAACGACTTGAGCTTCCAGGTAGCTTCTTAAAATTTAATTTTCCATCGATTTATGGATATAAACTTTTCCAAAGGATCCTCGAGAAGGACGAAAAAATACCAGACCGGGTGCCCAACCGAAGATTTTAAAAAATGTGTCCAAGGGAGTGTTAAGACATGAGGTATATGGAAACGCAAGAAAAAAATTTTGACTAAATTTTCGTAAATTATTTCAACTACATTTATTGGCCAACCTACTGTGCAAGGAGTTAGCCAAAACTCAATTTACCAGAGGAAAAGTAAAATCTATACATTTCGACTATTATAGTGTAATTACTCTAGACTTAAACGTAACTTAGTAAACCGCTTACTCCAGCCTTAAGAAACATAGAGAGCTGTTCATTTTGGCTTCTTAAGTTGCATAGATTGAAAGCGGTTAGAGAATTAATTTCTTTTTAATTCAACAAGATTTCTAAAATTTGTATGTGATAATCTGTGTGTCTTTAAAAACTTAGTACATATACAGTATGATGTAAAATTATTAGGTTCAACCTGATTTTAACACTATCTCCACCACAAAGGGGTGTATTTTAAAAGTATTGTTTAGCTGAAGGCCACAAGAAGACCAGGCTTAGAATTACAATAGAGTCAAAACAGGTAGGGACTACTTTTTGTTAGCTCACTGAAACTGAGAAGAAAAACATATGAGAAAATTTTATGATTTGTTTGTCATGAGGCTGTATACGTAAGCTGATTTGACCGCTTGCGTAAACACCTTTAATTCTTACATATCTTTAGTTAAGTTTACTTCTAGAGTAATTACACTATTACACTTATATACAGTAAATGAAGTTCAATTTAAGTTCTATGTAGGTTAACTGGGCCTTTACCTATAAGTAAAAAAATACCGGCTATTTGGTCAGTGCTACCATTGAGAAATTGTTTATCAAATTAACTGTTTTTCTTTATCATGAAAACCGTAGTGGTAAATTCGTGCATACATACATACACACTGAGTTTATTGTTGTCGATAAATGTACTACTTAAATGCATAAAGTAAATATGTATATGTGCCTATATATAAATGATTGTCTTAATATGTATTTATGTGCATTAATGAAAATATGTATGTAATTTTATCTACTTTTAAACTTATTTTATTCGTCTAGTCGTTAGCTTTAAATAAAATTAAAATAAACATATTGACACATTGTATATGTATGCAAATATAAATTCAAATGTGGCTATTTTTCCATTTTGGTTTTAGGTACAATTTTCTATTTGACAGATGCAAAATAGATGGATTGTAATTTTCACATCACTGTAGCTGTGTTCGTCAACAAAATTAGCCAACACCTGCCATCAATCGAAATAAAGAGCGTAAGGGAGAATTCTATCCCTAAGAGAAATGAAAGCGAAAAAGTTAACAAACGGAGAATTTTTCACCATTTATCATTTGCACGTAACCGGTATAAGAAGGCATATCAGCTGATTTTTTAGAAATTTTTGTATTGTATAATATTTCTTGTTTTTTTTTTCGTTTCTGACTTTAAACTGCAAATTAAGTGAGAGAGCAAGCAGAAGTGCACAAAATTGCCATTTCCGCGAAGGTACAACTCGTCACTGAAAAATTCAGATTACGGGTTATTAGGCATGGTATCTCTAATTGGTATGCCTTTGCATGGTGAAAAGAGTTCAGAAACTCTGGCCAGTATCAGACCGTTAATCGGTTCTCAACAATTTGGAAGGAATCAGCTGATTTGCTGATGTAACTGGGGATGTGACAGCGGTTTGCTTACGAAACTGCGATTATATTGGTAATATACGAAAAAATCACCCAATCACACTTCGTTACCATCTGAACAACGACTGATTGGACGAGCGTATGAATCCTATGAAATGAAAACTCTGCTGCTGACATGACATGACAGCCAAAGTTACTCTCATAATTTTGCTTCGGATGGCCAACCCTTATGATCTGTCATCTTTATACCATTGGGTACTATTATGGATTGCAAACACTAACAGTCTCAATGAATGATGTTTGCCTATGTCCGTAGGTACGTGGCTGTAAAGTACCGACTCTGAAAAGTACCAAGCCTAACAAAGAAATCACTTTTTTTTTGGTCAAAATTAGCTTTATTCCTCAACGTAATTTCCATCAAGAGCAACGCAATCACCATTCCAGCGCTGCTCTAACATTTCAATACCTCTTTTGTAGAACGATTTATCTTTTGCCTTAAAATAGACCTCAGTTTCAGAGATAACCTCTTCATTCGAGCCAAATTTCCTACCGGTATTATTTCTTTAGGTCTGCAAACAGTCAGATCTGCAAGGGAGCCAAATCTGGGGAATACGAAGTTCGAAGTTCAATTCATGTAGTTTTGCCATTTTCAACAAGTTCTTGATTTTGGTCAACAGTGAGTGAACGCTGCACCCACTTTGAACAGAGCTTACATACTCCTAATCATATGCTCATGCAATATAAAGCCAAAACCTTCGCTTGATATCTTTACGATGTCAACTAACTCACGCAACTTCATTTTTCGATCATCCAAAAAGATTTAGTGAATCTTTTTTATGTTTTCTGGTGGCACCGCCTCATTTGGACGTCCACTGCTTTGTGCATCAAAGTTCATCGTTTTATTGTTGTTTCTGATAGAACGGAGTACACATAACTCTTTTCAAGTCATTGCTTCGCTTGAACGGTATTTTTCCCATCAAGAAGCAGAATAAATTTAAAACTCGAAATTCTTTTTGATTCATTGTTTTGAAAATAACAAAAGTAGCGTCACCCTTAGCACAATAACTCACGAACTTATAATATATATATATAGAGTCCTATGGCTTCGTGGACGAGCAGACGGCCGCAACAAGGTTCCTCTATTTCCTCCTCTGCCATGCGGCAACCTCCCTCCAGGTTTTGTTGGTTTTAAATACGTCATTTCCCCTCCAGTTCAGTGCTGGTCTGCCCCTACGACGGCTGCTGAACTGAGCTGAACTCAACTGAAATGAACCAGACAAAAATGTTTCATTAAAATAAGTTGTTGCACTTTGCACTTACCTATTTTTAACGAAAAAAATGAAAATTTGAAGTGAAAAAGAAAAAAATTACACTTTTTTTATAAACAAACTGATCAAAATAAAATTTTTAGCGATAATTAATAAAAAAATTTAGTTACATGCAAGGCTAATATGTAAAAGAATATCCCTCTAAAATTTTAAGTTGATTAGTTTTTGAGTTATATTCGACAGCGCGGAAAAAAACGTATTTCGAGAAAAACGCGATTGAAGTTTTCGTTTTTGCTCATCTTACGTTCGAAGCTCATCACTTTACTGACTTTAGGGATTATATTCGATTGGAATTTTCAAAAAATCGATGTTTTTACTTAATGTAAATATATTTAGAAATACACACAGAAAATTTTATATCGTTCCGGTGAATATTTTCGAAGTTACATGCAAATTTGAAAAGACGTTTCAGAGCGTTTGAAAGTACAAGGCTGGAGCGGTTTTTTCACGATTTTCTCAAACTGGTGCTTTCAAAGTACCTCACAAATGGCTAAACCGATTAGTCTCAACACGAACTTCTTAAATATATTTTTTAGTAGTTAATCAAAGATTTTTTCTCAGCGATAAATAAAAGGTTTTCCAATAAGAGCTGTTATTTTGATAAAAGATCAATGGTTTCGTTGCTTATGTGGCACGTAGCGCCGTCTTGTTGAAAATAAACGTTGTCCAGATCAATACCATCCAATTCCGGCAATAAAAAATCGTTAATCATCTCTCGATAGCGCAATCCATTCACCGTAACTGTTGCTCCAGCTTCGTTTTCGAAAAAGTAAGGTCCAATGACTCCGCTGGACCATAAACCGCACCAAACAGGCACACGTTGAGGGTAGAGAGGCTTTTCAACAATAACTCGTGGATTTTTTGAGCCCCAACTCCGACAATTTTGCTTGTTGGCGAAGCCACCGAGGTGGAAATGGGCCTCATCAAAATGATTGATGACCGACCGGCTTGAGTTCTTGTGTTAAATGGATTTAAAAGCCTTAAGACCCAAATCTTTATGCAAAATACGGTGTAATGACGTTTGTGGAATGCCTAATTCCAAAGAACGACGAGGAATGGACAAACCTGGGGTTTCTTCAACACTTTCGGCTACAACAGCAATATTTTCGGCTATTCTTGAGCGACGTGCACGGGTTTTATTCTTCACATCAATAACTTGTCCCAACAGCTCGAATTTTTTCACCAATTTCCGTATTGCCGTCCGACAAGGTGCTACACGATGACCCAAAAGTGTTCGAGTTTTACGAACCGCTTCTGCCAAATTTGCACCATTTTTATAGTGAATTTTGATAATTTCAATGCGTTGCTTAAGCGTGTATCGTTTCATTTTTATTAATGGCGTAGTTTCTACTTGTCAAATATCAAAAAATGACAGCTTCAAAATTGGCATCTACCGAAATAGCGGTCTATTCAAAATACCACCTGTTATTGGAAAACCCTTTATTTTTTTTTTTTAAACAATTTGTGGCCGAAATTTTGGTCAAAAATCGATTTTTTTTTTTTGTTTGGTTTTTGAGAAACCGCCATTTTGTCAAAAAAATGTATTTTGCTTATTTCTTCGATTATTTACTAGATTTAACATTAACTATGTACTTTAACGAAATCATCGCAAAACGTCTTGTTTGAGAAGAGCTCCCGGAGATCAGCGTTAGCTCCTTTCCAAATAAATGTTTTTACTAATACTAGTCTTAAAATACAGTTTAAAGATAACAGATAATATGTGTACAAATTTTTAAATCAAGAAATTTTAAAGTTTTCTCAGAAAAAATTCTGGAAAATATGATTTTTTCTGCCTTCTAACATGAAAATATTAAAGTGCTGGAGGAGTCCCCTTCACGTGTAGAAAAAAAAATTCAACCCTGTGAAAATGCTGTGAGAAGAACACGAAAATTTTACATCATTACCTTAAGACAGAATAAATTCATCATTAATACGCGAAGAGAAAACGCTTTTAGGTACCTCCTGACGTATTATTGGGATTTTTTATCTTGATCAATTCTATAAAATTAAGGAAAACGAATTTATTGACAAATCTATATATATATTTGCATGTATTTGAAACATAAATTATTAAAAATTAAATATTTTTATAATTTTTACCTTTACTTTATTAAAATGTAAAATTACTCACTAACCGGTTTTAATCTAATAATAACCATTAACAACACCTACGGGCAGGCAACAATTGTCAACAAACACCGGAGCAAAGGGCTAAAGTCATTGCGCATGAATGAAATACCTTCGCAGTCAAGTCAGTTCAGTAAAGTGCTTGTGTCTTCACTACCTGCTGCTTGAAGACGCAGCGAACTAAAGCAACAGCAGCTATGTGAACGCATAGGTACATATGAAATGCACGCATCTGTATGTGTGCGTAAGTTTTGTCGTCGAACTCATAATGAAACCGAATACAAATTAAATAAATTATTGAGAATACACGATCGTAAAATATAAAGACTCATTTAAATGCAGTCACCACCAAAATCGACGGTGAGCATTCGTGTGTGTACAGAATTGCGGCGATGCACCGGCCAAAGAAACATTAAAGTCAGATAGACCAAATGGTTTTGTCTATCCCTCAGTTCACCTTCCAGCTAACATTTGAGTGCTTCCCACGTTCGTTACGTTTCGCTGGGCTGCTGGTTTCTATATACTTGTTGCTGCTGTTCATTACTAGCTGGGGAACTGCTGACACACGCATTAATAAATAAAACTGAAGACCGGAACATTTTCACGCCACATGTCGAGTTCGTGGAAAATAAGTAGGAAAATCGTACACTTGAATCGTACAATAATTTACTTGGAAGAAATTGAAACAGACAATTGTGAAAGAAAAATTTTAAAATAGGCACTGGTAGCAATAGCAATGGCCAAACAAGCTCAAGCAACAACAATTGTGGGCCGCTCTTTACAAGCAAACTATGAGCAAATACATAAATCGTTTGGTTTATATTTTATTTTTGTAATAAAGTATTGCGAGTGAAAAGAGTCCGCTATTGCACGAATATCTGGTCCACATAATAAAAATGCATACCTTTAGAGTTCGTTCTACTTGTCTGTATACATTTTCAAACCTCTCAATGGCACTTAGACAACGCCTACGGAAGTTCTGTGTCGGGTTAAGAATATGAGCTGGCTCATAACAAATCACCCTCGCTAGGTATTTCGTGTTCTTCCTCACTACTAGAGTTTGCGAGTTCGCTGAAGTTTTGTCATTTCTCCCAAATAGAAGAGAAGCTCTTAAGAGCATACGAGTATATTAGTTTGGGCAATAAGAAATCCATTATTTTTGGCTAAAATTCAAAACTTTATTTGAGGTGTTTCAGATTCTCTGGTTCGGCTCCAATATGCACCGATTTGTTGTATAATATGTTACCATTTTAAGGATAGCTTCGTAATGCCTCTCTAATAGTAGTCTTGGCCCTTATTGGCGAAAAACTCTAGCGCCTTGCTTGGTGCCAGGTCCGAACTATAAGGTGCATGCACTAAAACTTCCCAACCAAGCCCCCGTAGTTTTCGGTGAGTCACTACAGACGCTGATGGAACACAACACCTCTTCTTTTTGCCAATTCTGACCGTTGCTAGTTAATCCCTAGCTTCAAACGTTCCAGTTGTTCACAATGTTTGACCATATGAAAGCAGCTCGTAATAAATGATTCCTTTTAAGCCCCACCAAATACACAGTAGAACCTTCCTGACCCTTACTCCTGGTTTGCGCACCGTTTGAACTGCTTCATCATGATTTGAACACGATCGATTTTGTTCAATATTGTCATATGCGACTCGTTTCTCATCCCCAGTCACCATCCGTTTAAGAAATGGGTCGGTTTCATTCCGTTTGACCAAGGCTTCGCATATAGAAATTCTATACACTCTATTTTTTAGTGTTAATTGGTGGGGCACCCAAACATTGAGCTTCTTTTTGAATCCTCAATCATCTCAAAATATTTTCCGCGAAATGATAACTTCAATCAATGGAAGAGAAGAAATATGCACAGTGCCAGCTTGTGGAAAGGTATTAACGTTGTTTTTGTTCAAGTAGTCACCTACAAAATAGCAATGTGTTGCTGTTTTTGCTAAAAATTCAGTGCTCCCAGCTCAAAATGCATATCATCTTGCCTCATCCTCAGAAGATCGTCCATTACAAAGTTATGCAGATTGAAGTGGAAAATCGAGCGTCACTGATGCCTTATTATAATTAGACACGTTTTCTGTGAGTTAACTTAGGAAATTGAGTCAAAATAATCAGCTTTTAGAAGCAAAAATTAAAAGGTAGGTTAGATTAATGCAAACTAGAAAGTTGGTAGAAAAGAGAATAGAAATTGTCCCCTAAAGAAAAACGAATTTGACAATATCTCAAGCGCGGCTCGTTGTTCCGGGCACTTTTTGTACAGAAGGAATGATAGTTACTGCTGTTAGTTGCTTGTTGCCGTAATTGGCCAACTTTTACATTTCCAATTGTGTCGTTCCAGTAGATTTAACTGCATACGATTCTGTTGTTATTGTTTGTTTAATGACTTGATTTTTCAGATCGCAGAAGTTAGCGCCTATATTTATTGTGGCTGGAGGCTTAACAAAGATTGAAAGAGCTTGGCAATCGCCGGCAATCTTCATCTTTCACCTTCATAAATAAAAGTCTCTTCAATTGGGCCTTATTTCTGTGAGAGGCATGCTGCCAGGATGAGGTTAAAGCATGGAAATCAAAAATTAGAAAGCCACTGAAACGTTACTCTGCAAATGCCCACCGATAGAGCCGGCGTATTAGTAGTCTGCTTTTAAATTACACAAGCAAATCTTCGCACCCCAGAGTTAATGTATCGAAATAACGAGAGGTGAATGTTTCTTAGGGAGATTCATCACTTCAGCCAGCCACTATATTCTTCATAAGACTCACAGCTACCGGCTGGTTTCGATCTGAAAAACCCTTCAAGAAACGTCGTGTATTCTACGAATTATGAGTATTTGCCCCTCCCGGCAAGGACAGGTTTTATGGCTTTCATTCCTTCATCCCAGATCCTTCATCATAAGATCGACTCATCATTCTCATATCAGGCATCTTCATCATTTTCATATCACATCTTCCGAGCACATTTAGTTGGTTGAACCATGAAAGTAACCAGTCAGATACCCCACTACTACCGAGCTGAACTTAAATCGCGATGCCTCTCCGTTTCAATTTCGTAACAAATTCGCCAAACTGGTTGTAAGACCAAGAACAGCTGAACCGAACTTACACTAACTAAATGAGCAGGTGCTTAATTCCTAGATATATCCTTATGACCAAGTGTCCACAGAGTTAAGTTGATTACTTTGCTCTAGTTTTGAACTAATTAAGGGGCTAACCGAAGCACGCGAAGTTAATAACAAAAATGGTGAGTAGCCAACAACCTCGGCCGATCTTTGTTCCGAGTTTCGACTCTAGTTTCTATTGGGCATTTGGATATCGTACAAAGCTATAGCTTTCCACCGCGTGCAAATGATAAATTAGTTTTCATATCATTTTGATATTTAAGTCTGCAGTAAGTTTAGAATCCAAAATGCAATGCAGTAGCGGCGTTTAAAGGACCGCCGTACTTGCACATAAGCCAGTTGAAAATAAAGCGAAAATTATGCCGGCAAACAAAATTTTACAAGCATTGGTAATTAATGCTAAGCGCCAATGAATAAAGTGCAATGTGAGAGTACATGCGTACAAACATACATACATACATATAAATAACTTTGTACAATAGATTCCGTGGTATTTCTGATCACTGTATGTACCGCTAGCTCATTGGCATGTGGTGCCACGCAGTGTCACACTGTAATTGCACCGAGCCGAACTGCGATCCATTTACTCATTCCTACTCGAGTACCAACCACTTGAACGACACCACGCATTAGCTGCGCGTGTCGCCCACTGTCCGTCCATTCAACCGTCCGACAACCTATAGACATAATTTTCTCTATACATATATAAATATATGCACCTTTGTACATCACACACTTACACACACACATTGGTACGCCAACAATTGGAATTCTTTCACATTTTCATTTACATTTCCTCATGCTGACTTTCCACTTCCTCAACTCCCACGTCCGACGTTCAGCTTACAACTACAAACACTCATTTACTTTGCAGTGACTTATCCACATGCCTTTCCATTTCTAGCACACACAAGCGCACTCTAGAGATGTATGTGTATATATGTATGCCACTTGTGTACAGAAGACTTGGTTTTTTTATTTATATTTATTTAATTACTCTAGCGTTGCATGTTGCTAGCCAAGCAGCTCTAGTAACCACAAGCACAACAGAGGCAAAAAACAAAAATGCCTGCGTCAGCTGCAGGGCGCGCGTTTTCAATTTCATTCATAAATCGTATTGGCGTCAGCAGTCGAACAGACAGTCACAGCAGCAAGTGAAACGTGCATTGTCTATAAAGAGCAACAACAAAGTCAAAGTAGTAAGCAAAATAATAACACAAAAATACAGCATTGACAAGTTGCTGAGCCATCATTAGGGGCCTCATCGTTCGTCAATCAGCATCAATACAATTTGGTTTGCCGGTTCCACTCATTGCTACAAGCTGTTCAATTGTATTACTCAATGTTTCCATGCAAAACATTCGATTTGTTGCTTCCATTTGACGCTTTCATGGTGTTCCTTAGTATGCGGTGGTATTGTGCCGCCGTCTCCATTGATCTGTGGTATGGATTTTGTGGCATTCAATTGATTGGCGGTGGTAGTACGTACATAACACAAATTTCGAGCACCTCGTAAATCAGGGAGTCTATGGCCTCGGCCTGTGTATGGCCATAATTCGAGTGAAAAGTACATTTATTTATTTGTTTATTGGTAACACTTGACCGGAAGCCACCGGCTATGCGCCGTACAACTAAGTTTATATGCGTGTGTTCTCGACCGAAATTCTGAAATTATTAGCGTTAGCAATAAAGGTCCATGGATAAAGACTCATTTGAGCAAATATAAATGTTTATAAATACATATGTATGTGTGTACTTCGTAAGATAATTTCAGTTTTTTTACCACCTCAGCTTTCTAAACAACTCCACATCGCATCTGTCGCAAATAACACATGGGCTGAAAAGTGTCGAACCTAGCACATAGATAATACTAGTTTTATTAAATTCGCCTCTTTTTCAGATACTACTAACTTCAAAAAGACAGTTGTTAAAATTTCATGATATTCTTTTAAAAAAAAACTGATTTTCTCTGTTAGGTCTGGGACCTTTCAGCCCACGTATTATTACCTATTAACGAAAATAAAATGAAATAATTCAAATTCCACAAATGAAGGGACCCATAATTTTAAGCCAACTCCGAAGGACAAATGGTTTTTTATGAGGAGTTTTTTCATGGCAGAAATACACTCGAAGATTTTCCTTTGAGATGGGATGTTTTCAAACCGGTAGCCGAGAGGAGACGATATTCCAAGCCAACGATAGATAGATTCACTTAGACTGTTCGTGCCGCATTCATATAAAAACAATTATGAATGGTATTTGCTAGAAATCATTTATTTCTAGTTCCGGAGTTCCACAAGGCTTCATCTCAGGACCTTTATTGTTCTTTTTATATATTAATGGCACTTCTACTTGCTTTTCCTAGGCTAAATTTCTTCTATACGCCGATGATCTTAAAATGTATTCTGGAATAAGAGGATCCTATGGTTCATCGATGTTCAATTAGAATTTACCAAGTTTTGTAATTGGAACCGACTGAGATAGTCGTTAGTATCAAATAGCGTCACAAAGTAACATTTTCTAAGATATTGAATTCTTTTGGGACTTCTTATTTCATAGATAACTCATATCTGGTTAACTGAGGTTAAATAAATTTAAAACTTTGGACTTTACTTCGATAATAGATTGAGTTTAAGTATGCATTTAAGTTACATTAAAACCAATTCATTGGTCATGCTTGCATTAGACGTCATTCTTCTCATTTTTCTGATTCTTATACTCATAAAATATTGTTCTGCTTTTATTCGTTCCAAACTTCAATATGCAGGTTTTATATGGAGGCGCTATAAAGCAGTCCCCATATACCGTATAGAAAGGGTCCAAAAGATCTTACTCGCTTCTGGTCTGCGTTCTGTTGACTTTTGTGACCCGAATCCGTCCTATGTATCTCTTCGTTCATCTTTAATCTAGTTTCTTCTTCAGCGATCAGAATTTAATGCTCTATCTTGCAATTTTCGTAATTATAGAGTTTTTCGTGTTGATATTAACCAGAGAGTCCACGACGCTAATAATCCAATAAATAGAACTCTATCTGAATTTAATTTTTTCTTAAGTTTTGTAATTGTAATACGATAATTGAACTACACCTAAAAATAAAAAAATATTTGTTTTGTAATGATTACACAGCACGAAATTCATCGTGCTTGATAAAACCAAACGTAAATGACAGCTTACATCTCCCTTAACGACATCCTAAAGGAATGAATGACCTATATATGAAACTAGTTTTCTTTCTTATACTTATTTAATGCTATTTTTGAACTACCTTGAATACAAGAAAAACCGGTTGAATGAGATCCATAGCCAGTACAAAAACGGGGGCTATGTTCCGAAAACTTATTAAATACATTTTTTTTAAATTCTGCATAAGCAACTAAATTTGTATTAAAAAAATGAATACGACGGCCGCCGTAGCCGAATGGGTTGGTGCGTGACTACCATTCGGAATTCAGAGAGAGAACGTCGGTTCGAATCTCGGTGAAAAATCAAAATTAAAAAAAAGTTTTTTCTAATAAAAAGGCATCGTATGGAGTTTCACCAGACATCTTGAAAACGTGGACTTCGACGATGACATCTGCCTCCTCTCTCACAAACTCTCTGACATGCAAGCGAAGGTAGACAAACTAGTTGGGCTGGCACGCACTGTCGGACTGGAGGTCAACATCGCCAATACCAAGGCTATGAGAGTTAAGCACAATAACGCAAGGAAGATATTGGTTGACGTATGCCCGGTGGAATTCGTCGAAATCTTTGGTACCTCGACTGCATCATCACCGCAGATGGTGGAGCAGATGAAGATGTCAACACACAGAGTCCACAATCCTTCATCAACAAATGCCTCCGCATCATCTGCAGAATATTCTGGCCAAACACCATCAGTAACGACGGTCGGTGGAGATTAACGAACGAGGAACCTATCCTTAGGCAAATCAAACGCAGAAAGTGGCGATGGATAGATCACACATTGAGAAAACCACCAGATAGCATCACGATAATGGCGCTGGGCTGGAACCCGCAAGGGAGCACAGGTCGGGGTCGACCAAAAAACACTGGTCGATGCTGCGCAAACTAGCAGATGCCGACATCTCATGCGACGGCGCAAAAACAACACTACAGAACCGTGTACGATGGAAGAGTCTTGTCGAGGCCCTATGCCCCCGAGAAGAGTGAAGTAGAAAAAAAAATTTAATAAATTTCTTCGTCGCCACTGCTCACTATAATCAACCGAGAACGTTTTTTCGGTGGAATGATATCGCCTTCACTTCAGAACTTTTTCCTTCATTTAAAATTCTTGCATCTTTTTCCATCTTAAAAAATCTAGAATTGTACTTTGGTTGCTGGTTCTTACCATTATAAATTTCTCGGTATGGAGCTAGACAGTTTGCAGCTCCCTTTTTTAATTTTTGGCTTCTTTCAGTAGAAGGGTCTGCATTCAATCAAAATGACTACAGATTTTCAATTGAGTTTAGGCTTTCTTTTAGTTTTTTTAATGTTAAATTATTAACTGCACAATCTTCATCAGTGCTAGTGTCCTTAGAATTGATTTGATTTTCAGCTTCGGATGCCATTTCCATCAAATCCACTTCGTCAACTTCTCCTTCCACCAATAAAGCTTGAACGTCTTGAATGGCCATATCCGCAAAACCTTCGCCTCCGATTGAAGGCAAATTCTAATATATCCCCAATTTCATTTTCTGACGATTCAGGCAAGAGAGCCATATTTTGTTCCAACACGCATTTGACGTTGATGTTTTCAGTTCTTTCAGTGACAAAGATATGATGTCGATACAGTGCTCGATTGAAATCTCTTACAATCTTCCATTACATTAATTGTTTTTGAGTCGGTTACGTCTAAAATCCAATGTAAAGCTATTGCTATGTAATGCGTTTTAAAGGTATAAATAATACCTTGATCCAATGGTTGGAGCAACTAAGTAGTGTTAGGTGGTAGGAACAATATTTTGACCTTAGGATGGTTCAAGTCTTGTGCGTGACATGGAGCATTATCTAATAGTAATAGCACCTTGAAGCTCACATTTTTCTACCTTAAATAACGTGCAACGGCTGGCAATTTAAAACCAATCTTTAAATAAATTTCCAGTTACCCAAACTCTTGGATTTGCTTTGCAATATAACGGTAAGGTGTTTTTATTTACGCCACTAAGTGCACGAGGATTTAAAGATCTATGAACTAGCAAGGGTTCTATCATAAAGTCGCCCAATGCATTACTACACAAAAAGAGCGTTAGAAGATCTTTAGACACCTTAAGTCCGGGTATTGTTTTTTCTTTTTTCGATATAAAGGTTCTATTGGGCATTTTTTTCACCAAATCCCAGTTTCATCGGCATTGAAAACTTGATCTGCTGTGTAACCTCGCTTTTCTATACTATTTTTAATTTTTTCTGGATACATCCTAGCGGCTGCATGATCAGCCGACGCAGATTCTCGTTGGATTCTTATGCTATCAATTGCAAAACGGTTTTTGAATTTTTCGAACCAACCTTTACTTGCCACAAAATCTGAGTTGACAGAGAATCCTCTTTTCCTCTCTAGTTCGTTAAGATATTTGTAAATTTTTAGTGCTTTTTGTTTTTGCTGATATTGCCATCTAATGGAACTTTTTTTTTGGACAGCAATCGTCACTCAAAATGCTAAGTGCCTTTTCCATTTCCTCAGTTATTGACGCTCGGGGGCGAGCTGCACGATTTGTGGATGTCAATGATCCTGCAGCAACTGCACTTTTTATTTCTTTTTCATTTTTATTGATAGTCTGGACTCTTGCTTTATTCAAATTAAGGCTTTTTCCTATGCGAGATGCGTTTTCTCCTTTTAAAAAACGATCCCAGATTTGGATGTATATTTACTTCTAAACAAATAAATTTCCTCTTGAACGTTGTTTTTCTAATTTTCTCGGACATGGCTTGGTACTGAAACTTAATGTTAAGAAGTTATTCTTTAACACACCGGGGATTGACGCAGACTGTCGACCAACAGCGAGAGACACTTTTGTTTTCAGGCGACTGAGATGAAAAGAAATCATTTCCTCAACACTCACTGAGATAGAAATGTATACATCTCAGGGGCCTCGTCGCTGCTGTAGAAGTAGACTACTTTACAAAGGTGTCTTCAAATTTCTTATCGTGCTAGAGCGAAACCGTGTTGAAGGAGGGCTACCTGTATTTCTTTTTAACTTTGACAATGGCTTTTTCCGGGAAGTTTTGGTACCTAACTGCGTGTTTCAGCTTAAAACAGCGCTATCGTGCAATTTGTGCGATTATTTTCGGGGTTTTTCATTGACCAATACCATTTTTACTGCTTTTAAAGCTTAGAAAACGATTTTTTGATTTCTTTTCAATATAAAAATTGTGATGAATGATATTACAAAGATTTTTTACTTTTTTGCTGGAAAATAATAGCATTATCATAATACTCCTTACATGGAATCTATTATTTTTTTTTTGCCTTTGTACCTAGGTTTCACTGACCTGTCAGCATGCGAAATGAATCTAAGTCCGTGGCGTCTTCCCAGCATTCCTCGCTGCGCTGCATGTGAAAAATTTGCCAAATTTTGAGTAGTAAGTATTTTTCGAAAATTATTTGCCATCTGTACAATAAAATAACAAATTTGTATACAACTACGCAAGACGCATTCATTAACGGTGGTGGCACTAGACCAACAACAATTTTTTGTACGTTTGATTGTCAAGTAAAGTATTGGCAAAATATAAAACAAAGAACGGATTCGCCTTGTTCCATTCTGGGCCGACAGCCTAATGGACATGGCGAAAGAAAAAACAAATCAGCTGATTTAGCGATACCACCTTGAATAGATTTGCGACTACGTATTTTATTCAATTCTTGCATAGGAAAAGTTGTCAGTGTACACCAAATATTATTAGACAACAGGGTTGCAGCAGGGGTTTAGTGTAAGTAAAAATTATACTACTTGGGTGGAGATTTAAGTCTAACGTCAGAAACAGTGCACACATATAATGAAAACACGGTCTGGATATATTAACGATGCTCAAGTGATTACGTGGATTACTTCCATGACTTAAATATGTAGATATACACATCTATGGAATTACTCTACAAAGTTAGGTGTACTAATGTTCACTTCAGCATGCAACCCTGCATGATAGGGAATATTAACAAGCGGCAGGTTTCGTAGTCGGTAAGCAGCTCCAACTTGTTTAACGATGGTCGCACACAAAAAGTAGTAGTAAAGAAATCGTCTGTGGTAATGGTTGTTCGTTTGTGATGTCACGGTTGAAATAATTTCGTGTTTTAAGTAATTTTTTTTTCAACGGGCATTCGCTCTGCGGTTAAATGAAACTTGTGCACCAGCAACGTCCTCTGACGTCTCCGATTCCGTCGGTTTGCTTGTAAGAGTATGTATTTTCTGGTTCTATGTGAAAAGTAGATCGCATTGCAGACACCGGAAGTGAATATTTTAAAACTGACAAGTATGCGTCCAATATAAAGGAAGTGTGTAGTTGTGGATTTTTTTTTGGAGAAAAAACATATGAAACGAAGTAATAATTAATAAAAAGTGAGAAAATATGTAAACTATTTAATTTTTGAATACATTTGGATTCATGCAATTAAAAAGTGGGTGGTGCTAAATACTCATACCTTGGAAAGATTTGTGGTGATATACTTAAATAAAATCGTATTTTGCAAAAAACGTCTTAATACAAAAAGTCAAACGTAAACCGTGGATTCATTTTCATACATATGTACATACGCATATATGCGAACTTGTAGTTCAGATACATATTAAAAATACAGATGCACTTCGATATGCTTACAACTAATTGAGCCATTGGCGATAGTAGTCTGTGACCTACGCCTTTTACCACAAACTTAGGTCAACTCTTTTCGATCAGCCAATTTGTGATAGTTATGCAACTCCGTAAACAAGCTTCTGGCAAACAGCCTAAAACGCCAGCCTGTGTCATCGAAACAACGCTCGCCTTTTTTTTTTTTGTTTTTTGTCTTTTTTTCCTGTTACCGTTCATTCATGGTTTCACTTCATGAAGAAGGTCTGAGACATGTACCAAAAATAAAAATTAAATTACAAGCACTAATGTGTATATTCATAAGGTGACGGGACAGTGTATATATGTATGCACGCATAACAACACCAGAGATTTCAGTAGCAAAGGCAACGACTACGCACAATTGTGCCGAAATGCCGAAAATACAGGCAACGAATATATGTATTCATTCATACATACACATTCGCTTGTGCAAACAAACACATATTTGGGTATCTACACGTACTTGCGCACGCAATGTGAATACAAGTATACACTTAATATTACCAAAAACAAATAGCAGGAAAGCCGATTTTATGAATGAACACGAATTTCCCCATTTCCTCTGTGACGTGCCCCCGATTGAGTTATCTATGCAAACAAGCAAGACAAACTCGTTTATGTCCCGTCTCACTCTTACTATAATGCGAGCAAAGCATTGGACAACAAAAAACTTATGGTTAGGTTTAAGAAAGCGTTCATACAGATTTAACATAAATTCGAAAGAAAATGTTATTTTACAGCAGCGCTGGTGCCTTATAGTTGTGTTTGTAAATAATGCAAAAGGATTTCGTCTTTGATTCCTTTACGTTGCCACAAACTGTTTCATTTTCAATGCGTTTTATGGCTTATTGGCTGCTGCATTTTATGGACGGTGGGCATGGATTCGAAAATTTCCCAGCCTGCAAAACTGGTTTCCAAAACGAATAGTATTCTATTTTTTAATATTAAAGAAATGTGACTTATATGCCAAATTCCAGACATTGAAGTATTTCATTCTTTTTTCAAATTTAATATACTGCTTTAAATATATGTTAGTTAATTTGTGGGCAAAATAATGTACTACAACTCTTACTCATGCCGATTGAATGAAATTTCCTTTCAGTTTTTTTGGTTCGTAAAACGCTTTTCAAAACTCTTTTGTTTTATGGATTTGGGAAAATTATGAGTTTAATATTAGACCAAATAATACTTCGGCAATTAAATATACTTTTAAACAAAAAATAAGAAATAATAAAAATAATCATTATTAATGAGAAAGTAGTAAATATAACGACTTTATTAACATTAATTTATCGAAACATTTACATTTTAACAAAAACATTCTCAATTGTAAATGATTTATATTTTTAACTTACAGAGATTGCTATCGTTATTTAAAAAAAGTTAAATATATCTTAAGTAATCAAAAATTGTTTAGAATAGTACTAAATTAATTCGAGTTATCACGAAACATTTTTCGTGCAAAGGTCCGCTAAAAGCATCATTAGAATAATTTGTTCCGTTGTAGCTGTCTAATATTTATTACTCTCTCAAAAATATTATAATATATAAAAGCTGCATCAATTTAATTTGGCAATTGCTGGTTAATAAAATTTCAGATTAACCAGAAATGTGGAACAACGAAACTGTGAACTACTTTTGTAATACCAATAATTTAAAAAATAAAGTGTATTTGGTACTACGCACAACTCGATTTCTCCTTTCGGCGTAAAATAAACAAAAAACGGTAACTCTGAAGTGCTAAAGTGTGCTCAAATTTCCCTCGATTAACGAATAACGAACACGGAATTGTCCGGAACTGGAGAATAAACGAAATGCACCTGAAAAAGAAATACGAGGAAAGAGACGACCACAGTGTGGAACATGCAAGCATTAGTTATGGATCCAACATGGCCGATAATACACGCGAAGTACGAATTGAAGAGCAATTAAAAGTAAAAATTGGTATGTAAATTTTGTGCAAATTGTTATAAAATTATAAGTAAAAGTGCAATACCGGCTTAGGTGTTCTAAGGCAAATTGAATTTGTATATATGCCTTCGTTTTTATGCTGGAAATTCGTGTGTGCATTGGAATGTTGTTGGTGGTCGCGGCCGATGCGTGATGTATGTACGTGTGTGTTTGTTGGTAATCTTAGTTTTGCTCGTTCGTTTTCTAGATTAAACAGTTTTGCATTCTGTAGATTTCGTTTTGGAATGATGAAACGTACCTATTTTGTGTTAAAATGTTTGCATATAAAGAATTTGGCGGTGAATTTTGTGTGTGAAAGGTTGCCAAAATGCTACCGAATGTGAATGATAGCGAACTAGAAGAATAAGAAACATTCAGTGACGGTCGCGCAAGCATCTAGTCGTTTCTTTCCCACTTGCAATATGCTGGCATGTGTTCTCTTCCATTGTTTTTGTTGTCTTTAGTGGTGGTGATAATGGAACGGCAATGAATTCCTATACAAATGCAGCTGCTTTTAACCAACTGCCGACAGTGGAATGATGTTTCTGCTTGGTTGTTTAGTTGTTTCTTTGCTATTTCCCTCCGTCCCTTTATGAATGAATTTTCCGTGCATGCGCTGGAGTTGCTGGTATTGCTCTACTCTTGATGTTTAAATGTGTGTTAGTGAATCGGTGTTGTTATTGTTTTATGAGTGGGTTTCATGAATGGACGGAATATTATGGTAAAGCGAACACAGTGCTTTGCAAACAAGTAAGTTCAGCGCGTTTGCAAATAGGCCTGTTCAGCATGTTTTTGGGCTGTTCGGGTGTTTATATGACATTGTTGGTTTTGTGTTTTCAGTTGTTAGTTGGTTGATGACTCCTGGGATATTTGACTATACATACTTGATCCTGATAAAACTGGAATGAATTAAAACAGTAAAAAACAAAACGCCGAAATCAAATGAATGAATGATGTTTTTCTGTGTATGAATGTTGATGAGATTTCTTACAGTGTCTGCTTTGACTGAATTTGAACCACTGCACCCCATAAACTGGTCTCCTAGAATAAGTGAATACAATAGCATCTCTGTAACCTTAGAATAACTCGTTCCTTGGTTGTTCGTGCGGTTAAACATTTTCAGAAGCTGTGGCATAAATACAAAAGGAGATGCATCAAACATTAACATCAAAAACAAAAGAAAACTTTTCAAAATTTCAGCTTAAATCGAGTATAGGGTTTTCCAATAACAGGTGTTATGGGTGAATAGATTGCGCTATAGAGAAATTATTAACGATTTTTATGGCCGGAATTGGATTGTATTGATCTGGACAACGTTTAATTTCAACAAGACGGCGCTACATGCCATGAAACCATTGTTCTTTTACGGGAAAAGTTTCCGGACCGTGTTATCTCTCGAAGAGCTGATCACAATTGGTCACCGAGATCTTGTGATTTAACATCTTGTGACATTTTTCCAGGAAGCCACGTGAAACAGACGGTCTACGCCATCAGCCCAGGGTCGATTCAAGACCTCAAAGATGGATTTCATGAGGCTATCGAGCACATAGGGCAGCCACTTTGCAATTCGGTTATGGAAAATTACATGAAAAGGATATTGCCCTGTAAGCGTGGTTTTGGTGGTCATTTGGCTGATGTTATTTTCCACTATTAACAGCATACCTTCCTCTTTATAATGAAATCAACCAGTACCAGCTGTTCCGCGCTCTAAGAAAATTGGTAAATTTCAGTAGTAAGAACGGCATAGTTACAATACCACCCTTTTTTTTTTGTTTTTGCTTTCACATCATTGAACTAAATATTAAATTTTTTTTTTCTTTTTTTTTCAAATTTTTGATTTCATAAATTTAAAACCTATATAATTCCAACATATCTTCATGCTTTCATGCGGCCAAATTTATCAGTGAAAATACTGCTAAAACTTGTCTGATTTCTTAGCGCTTACTACTAACTTACACGGGTAGCTCTGCTAGAATTTTAGACTAAAAATAGGTTTCTTGAATAATTATTAGATTACGATACGTGAAGGCTTTTTCGGTTAGCCTTTTTTTTTTTTGTGCGGATCTTTTAGGGAGTACAGTCCAATCGTGATAGTCCGACACATACGGGACCGACTCGTCGGATTATCAAATATTCCGGACTACCGAAGGTTCCACTCCGTAGATCCCACTTAGGTAAAGAGGTGTTTCACCACGCTCGTATCGCTGAATTATGGCCCATTTATCATTCAGCGTAAGTGTTGTATGTTTACGTTTGTTTGACGTCGATGCCATCACTAAGTAAAACCAAACCAGAAAATAAGGGCACGAAAAGACAGAAAAAAATCACATCAACACCGTCAGAAATCGCGAGAGAACTGGCGTCGTTCAAATTTAATGACAAATACATTGTGACCGGGAAACAAAACACAATCCCCCTCTGCTGCTCTGCTACGACTGATCAAAATAAAATAATGCCAATTGAATGCATAGACGTTATGAGGTTGTCGGATTAAGAAATGTCGGACTATCACGATTGTACTGTAGTTTGATTTTTGTTGTCTCGCTGTGTAGTGTCAGTATTTTTATTTTCTAAAGTGTGCTGGTACTTGTTAGATTTAGAAACCATGACGACTCGAAAATCATACGGATACTTAAGAATATGTTAATTTGGCATGACATACTTTTTGCCCTGTTTTTAAACGTAAACCATAAGGTGAATGAAATCTGCCAAATGAGCAGTTAGAAATATTATGGCATAATGCTCACATTCGTCAAAGGTCGACATGCTGAAAGATTGAAGGTATCTCTGTTACTGTTCCGCGTGGCATGCCCCTAGGTTTAGATACTTTGGCTCATCGTTTTTAAATGATACTGACCTTAGGGATATACATAAGTGTCATCCATATCAATTGTTTTGCGCTTAAAACTAAATGGTTTAGCGAGGAGTAGCAGGTAAAACTGCTACTGTTGTATCACAATGTATCGGCAACAGTTTAAGTGAGTTGGTGTATAGACCGATTGACACTTCTACATACATGTGTATAATATCGAAAGGAGTTCGCTCCAATTTTGTTCATCAAATCATTTTCATTTTTTTTTTTAATCTAATATAAAATCAATCTGGCATCCAATCGGCACATTGCTATCTACCCTAACATTTTTATACTAATATCGACAAATAATCCATCAAAAGTCTTTGGGTCGCTGCAAATCGAATTTAGATAACTAAAAAGCTGACTAAATAGTTTAGGTATCAATCATTACTAATTAAACATCGCCAACGTTTTCACATACCCCTTTAGATTTAAATAAGAATGCCATGCATTTACTGCTTGCTCCACATTTGACACTTTCAAAGGCACAGTGAAATGATAGCATTCAATAATAAATAAACACGTGTTTGTATAGTGAAGTATTAATGAGATGAAACATTTATTTAACTATCACCAAGGCATACCTATGAAAGTATAAGTGCATATGTAGCGAATACCATAATTTATACGAAGCGATTAAGCACAAAGTAAAAGCAAATGAAAAATGCATAAATAAAAGAATAGCGCAAACACGCACACATCCACGAATAAAGGCGACAACTACACGACAAGCTCCATTCGAAACTGCATTCATTAATGGCTTATTGTACCTCTAACTTACTATTAGCATACATATGTATGTATGTATTGTATATACTTTGAACATTTTATAATGAACAAAAATATTGCCCTCGCAATAAAACCTTTGTTGAAACACAAATCGAGAAATTGTCTCTGCTCTAACACTCGCATTGTGCGAAAGCCTGTCGATTCCCCCCTTTTTATTGCATACGAGTATGCTTAACAGTCACTAGCTTTTCTTTGTGATTTCTTTGTCGTTCACTGTAACTCATTCACATTCAACATAATCGCATTTTCATCTACATGAAAGTGCTAGTAACCGCACCGCACCCATCTTCGCACCGAACATGTAGCACATATACATACATATGTACATATGTGTGTATGTACAGTATTACATGCACTGTTCGCCTTATTAACCCGACTGGATGAACTAAAAAGCAACCAAGCCTGTTTCGCACAACACGTTTTTAATACGCAAATCATATATTATATCTTGTCTTTGTGTTTCAAGTGCTCCCATAATTTTATGCAAAGTCGCGCTTGGTTACTTTCAACTTTTGACTTCCGTTTCTCATCGTATGAATTTTTCGCGTATGACAGAACCACAACAAACGCATTAAAAGGAAGCAAATACCTACCATAAAAACTTAATGTGAAATACATCTGCAAATGTGTATATATAGTACATATTTAGTATAACAACAACATATAAAAATGTGAGGTTGCAGGCAAACCATAATTTCAGTTTTTTTCTGCACGTTGTGTCGAGCTTTTTTCTGTCACTGCTTGCTTTTCCCCCTTGTTGTTGTTTTCTTTGCCTGCGCTTCCTGTCCCATCATCACCCTATTTTGCCGTCCTATTGGCTGGCAATATTACCTGCCTTCTTATCTGCCTTTACTTTGCTTGTGGCCCAGTACATTTGTAGCACCATGTCAGCCAGCAGAATGTGCCTGAGTAATTTTTCTGGGTATTTTATGTTTTCTTTTTTTTATTATTTAAAACTTTTGTTACTTGTGTGCTTAATAAGTGTTGCCTAAAACGCCGGTGGAACGAAACCATTTCCGCTGTCTTCAAACGAAACGCTGAATCTGCCAAATGTATGCATAAATATGTACTGTAACACATACATTTATAAAAGATTGTGATTGTAGATTGCGAGTAATACGCTCTTCGAAGCATGGACCTTGTTAAAGCCAGTTACGCTTTGTGCTTCTAATTTGGCTGATTGAAAACTATCTGAATGTTTTCCACTGACTCTAATTAGCCCATCAGCAGGCAGAAGTGCTAGTTGCAAGTTCAGAAAATACGTTTCGCAGAGTCAAACACGTGCTCGCTACAGCCCTCTTACATATAGTAAATCACCTCTTAACTTCTATCTACAGGGTCCGGCACTCAAAGTGTAACCAATTAAAAAGGCCATACATTTAGCTTGGAAAATTTCTTTTATTGAATACAAAGAAAAAATGTTGTGAAAATAATACAAAATTAAGAATCGATTTACTTTTGTTCGATATCACCACCTTTTGCCTTGACTATGGCCTTGAGACGGTCCAGAAACGAATCGCAAGTTGCCCGAATGTGACTTGCAGGTATTTTGGCTCACTCACGGACAATGGCTTTTTCCAGCGCTTCGAGACTAGTGAATCTTTTAGTTTAGCCCACGGCTTCAAAGCAACCTCCAGAATACTTTCCCGAGAATATTTCGCATTTACCTTGACGTCAGAAAACGATTGTAGAGCGCCAATCTGTGATTACAGCGGTCCAAACCATTACCTGTGGTGGGTGCTGCCTCCTGGCGGCCAATCGATGACTCAAATTCTTGTATGAACTCAAATAAACCCTATCCTTCGCTCTCTCAAGTCTGACTTGTTGCTGCTTTGGTGTGAGATCATGCACCTTTTGGATCTTGTAAGGCTTGACTTTGACATCTCGACTCCAGCGCCTTCTAGGGGATCCAACTATAATACCAAGGGATATTCAGTTGACCCCATAACTAGAACAAAGAAATTTAATGAAAATGTATCAATCCATTTAGAAAGTTGAAAAAATACTACCGCACGCACGCCGCACTTATATATTGACATAGGTACGTACATGTTATAAAAATTAAATCGCTTTTCTTTATCGTAAATATTCTTATCATAGAGAGCATTGCTTTGTTAGCACGTTTTCCGGTGGTTATAGCATTTCTGTTTGCGCAGATTTTTTTCTTTTGCTAATACTTTTAATCTTAGACGACATAAACTCAAAATTCGTACACCTTATCGCAATCAGAATTGGTATAAATTAGAATTATGTACATACATACACATGTATGTGAGCGGATTCTTAAAATTGAATACTAATAAGAATATATGGCTAGATATCGAACGAGCGCAATGTGAGTCACAATGGGTTTTAAGTGAAAAAAAACCAGCAAATGAGCAAAAAGATGAAAACGCGTTCAGCACAATGATGTTGAAGCAATTAGTCATGCGCGCCACCAATTCTGAACATTCAGCACAGCAGGAGACAAATTTGGTTAGTAGCGCAATGAAGTGACTACAAAATTGATTTCAAAGTTTTTTCTTTTTTCAATTTCCTTCTCTTTTTAGACTCTTTATACCTTTATTATTAAAGCTTGATAGTGGCAACGAGTATGACGAATTTATTTTGTCTCCAACCGTTGCAACTCGTGCTCGGTTTCATCGCATTTGCGCCATACAAGTGCTCTTAAACTTACTCAAAGTCATGGTGATGTGTCTCATGTGACCGCAAAAAAAGGGCTTAACCGTCAATCGAGCGTCGTCGTGCTCATATCAAATCGGACACAGGAGAACAGACCACACAGCGGCAACGACTGTGGCAATTGCAACAAAATTAATTGTGGCAGTCGTTGTCGCAATAATTTCGTTATGTCTATGTAGATAACTGCATACATACATATGTACGCATGTGCTGGCTGTAATGTATCCGCGCATCTGTATGTTTGTTGTTTGGTGTTTATTGTACCCATGCGGGCCTATACACAGGCGCAAGTGCGAACACCAAACCACCTAACCACGTTCTTGTTTGCAACTAAAGTAAAGCCACATTTGTCATTGTTTTTACTCTGATTTTTTTTGAAGTGTTGTGTTTTTGTGCTCGTTTTTTCTAATATCTATGTTTGATCAGTGCTTGAACAAGGTTTTACATTAAAACAAAAAACTTAATATATAATAGAGGGATGAAAACAAATTTACAACTTAACAAAAAACCAAATACAACACAAACAGTCCATATGTATATACAACCCGCGACAAAACAATAGCACCTCAACATTTTCACCAGTGTTTACAATTACAAAAAACAAAATTTTTCTCTTCATTAGTTTCTTAATTAAAGAATAAAAGCTCATTGTTTAACAAAAACCATACACAACCAATTTTAAAATTTTATATAAAATTAGAAAATTTTCACAAATTTTTCATCCTAATTCCTCTCTTTTTAATTAGAATTTCTTCAATATTTTAGTACAATAAAGTGCAAATTTAAAGTTGCTAAGAAATCAGCGGCGACCGTAGGGGTAAGTGTGTGAGTACCATTCGGATGCGCGTAAGTTTCGAATCTCCGCGCATGAAACAGCAAAATGATAGAAAAAGTTGTTTCTAATAGCCGTCACCCCCCGAGTGTATTTCTGCCATGAGCTTTCCAGAAAGGTGACTGAATGACCAATTCAGAGAGACCTTTAGAGATCTTCTACCCGGTCATCGGCACCCCCTGCCTGTTGTTAAGGGGGATTGTACAACTCATTTCTCAGGAAAACGCAGAAAAGACGGAACTCCATTTTTTCATGTGCTATTTCGAAAACCCTTTGGCCCCAGTACAATAGGCGCAGGACTCAAGAAGTCCTGGGCATTTCACGTCATTCAATTTCCAAACTCGTAGCTGTGTTTACCGGTCAATGGACGATTTAATTCCCATTGCAGAAGCTGTGAGGATCTTTCAGAGAAGGAGACTGTTGAGCACTTTCTCTGTAAATGTCCGGGTTTGGCAGCTGGACTATTAAGGTCACTGGGTGCTCCTTTCTTTGACAGCCTCTGGGCATCAACATCAACACCTGCCTGTTGGAGGTATCATAATGTTATCAAAACAGAGCTTTAGTGCTACTTGGGGAGTGCTCAAGTGGCACTTAAACCATTTCACGTACCGAGTCGCTTGTTGCTGAACTTTCGCTCTGTGAACTTTTTCTTTTCATCCAATTTGTTTATTTATTTAATATATTTTGTGTTCTAGAAAATATGTGTTTCAACAGACTGTTATGATAAAACTAAGACAATAACTGAAGTTTCTTAAATAAATAATTTAATTTTAATTTTTGAAAATAGAAATCGAGGTCGGTAGAATTCAACATTTAATACATTCCTCCAAAGTTCTTAAAATAGAAGAATTAGAAACATTTTCCAAATCGTTCTAGCGAAAAAGTATTGTGACTCCAAAGACTTCTTACAGGGATACTCATATTGAAGTGAATGCAATCTAGTAAATATGCGCTCTAGAAAACGCACCTCGTACAATGACAAAGTCAAATATGAGCAAGAGAATAGTGTTTGAAGAGTTTGAAGATCTTAAAGCTAGCTAATTAGCGTACAGTGTACAGTGTTCTAGTACAAAGAGCCTTATGAATAAAAAGGTATTCCAACAAATACTATAAAATTTGAGGCTTAAACTAACTTTGAGGTGAATAAAAATCTCAGTTAAAGCTGGTGCTTATTACAGTCTAGTAGAATTGAGGTTTTCCAGTGCTGGCTTAAAAAAAGTGTGATTAAAAACAAGTGGAAACTTAAAACAAAACTTTGACACTTTGTGGCTACTTAAATATTAATATGCTTGTGTACTGGTGTTGCCTTGGCTTGTCTCGTTAAGACTTTTGTTGGTCATATTTAAATTAATACGCTCTTCACAAATTCAAACTATATTAATTTTTTTTTTCACTTATTTCGAGCGAATGAATACATTTTTTTAGAATTTATTTAGCTTAACAAATACAATATACAAAACACCAAGTATCAGCACATTTTGATCACCCGTCTTATATGAAATTACATGTGTTTATACATCCATATGAACTTTTTCTAAGAAGGGCAGTTAGTTGTTTTCACTACGTATTCGCGACACTATCAGCTTGTTGCTGTTTTTCTGTAAGCCTCCTCTTATAATTTTTTTTTGTACCGAAATACTGAACCTACTTACTCTCATTAGTTAAATTATGTGCAATACCAGTTTACAATGTTGCTGTTGTATGCTTGTTTGTTTGTTGTTGGTCTTTTAATTGCTTATTTCTCATCCATACCGGCCAGATATGCACGGTAAATTCTAGCCAGTCAGCGGAGTGAATCGTCTTAATTGCTTGCCGCCGCAACTTGCAGGGATGGACGTAATGCTCATCTATTGTTGGTTCCATGACGTGTCCAACCACTCCGCAAAAGTTAAACAAAGAACTACAACTTCTCAAACGCAACCGTAAAGTGTACGCGTATATGTGCGAGTAGATATAATTAACGCAAGTATAGAATAGTTTTGTAACCTCGCTACTCATTATAACGAAAAGGCTCATAGAAAAAGTATACAACTTCAACTGCTAAAAGACTTGTAGAAAATTACATGGACCTGTAAAGTACTAGCTACGAAAAAAAAAACAAAGACAAAAAACACAAAACATAATATTGCTATCCAACGCACAACAAAGTGTACAACAACAATAAAAACCAAGTGATACAAGACATGCATCACGGTTTCACAGAAATAAACTTCATGGGTTGAAGTTAAGTCAGCAAATCAGCGAGTCAGATTGTCTTCAGTTCAGCGCGAACATTGACTCTGGACTTGAGTTTTCTATTCCTTTACACCAGCTGATCCATAAGCATTACAGCGTTGTAGTTATAGTAAGAGAAAAAAGTTAATAACAAATACACTGCAGTAAATATAGAATTTTACACGATGTCAGCTTAAACATCCAGTTGTTCATCATCATTATCAGCACCGTAGTTGTTACTCTCATCAGTCGCACAATTGCGTTTGTATACGTGAAGCTTACAGTGCGCGAACAAAAAAATAAACTACTTCAACATTTTGACAAGTGTTATATTGGTTTGGAGGCAAAGTTCTGTCGTATTTTAAATAGGCAGATGAATAAAAGAGCATCTGGCTAGTGCGTCATTGGGATTTTTTTTTGTTTACCTGTTTATAAAAGGATTCCTTTTTACCGTTCATCATTTACTTGTGCTATTTAAAGTGAAAAACATGTCCGTTGATAAAGTGCACTTACGACACAACATTTTTCCAAAAAGGAAGTAACGCATCGGTTGCATGTAAAAGTTTATGTGCGGTATTTGGAAAAGATATTGTAAATGTTCATACTTGCCAAAGATGATTCAGCAAATTTCGTTCCGGGGATCCAAGCCTCCAAAAAAGTGATCGATCCATGTTGAAAATAATCCACATTTAACAAGTCGAGAAATTGCCGAAGAGTTTGGCATTCAGCATACAACATTTTGAGATCGCATTAAACAAAAAAATTCCCAATGACTCACTACCCAGGTGTGTTTTTTATTTACAAAAAAATACCTGCCTATTGAAAATACGACAGAACTTTCCCTCTAGCCCACAATTATTTATCTATTTTTATTTTAAATTTTCTAAAAATCTGCTCTGAAATTTTAGTTTTTAATAAGAATTAAAAACAAATGAGGGTACACAGTTTTGTAGCCCATTAGGTAGGTAGGTGAAATGATTGAAGTACCACTCTGGCACTGCCCAAGCTGCACTAAAGGGCCGTTTTGACGCACTGAATTCTTAATCCTCTAGCTGTCAAACCGGGACATTTACAGGAAAAGTGCTCAACAGTCTCCTTTTCTGAAAGGTTCTGCAATGGTAGATGAATAGTAAACCTACCTTTTCCGCTTGTATGCCGATCGTCCATTGACCGGTAAACACAGCTACGAGTTTGGAATTTGAATGACGTGAAGTACCCAGGACTTCCTGAGTCTTGTGTTTATTGTACTGGGAACAAAGTGGTTTCGAAATAGCACATAAAGCTCCATCCACAATTGAGATCCATCTCTTCTGCGCTTTCCTGAGAAATAAGTGGTGCGTTTCCCCTTTAACAACAGTCAGTGGAGTGCCGATGACCAGAAGGGAGGTCTCTGAGATCAATTCGGTTCCCTTCCTGGCAAGCTCATCAACAATTTTATTTCCCACTATATTCCCATGTCCTTGAACCCAGATCGGAGAAATGTTGCCTGCACCCCCAAGAGCTTTGATATTCTCCTTACAGGAGTTGACTAGTTTTTTTCCTTTGAATCGCATATTCCGCCAATGATCTGCGCTCTGGATCATTGCGTTGACAGAAACTGTGGGCGGAGCAAAATAGATCAAAAACTGACGAGATTTGAGCACCAGGTGCGAACTACGAGTACTGCGGAAATGCATTCAGCGAGAGGCAATGATACTACCAGTAGTCATTTATATGGGCCGTCGGGGTGCAAGAACACATATTATGAAGTTTTTTATGTTATTCCATGAATCGTATGAAAGCAAAAGGGTGTCGATGCATCTACCGAAAAGGTCAACAATTTATTTTACTGAACTTTTTTCTTTAAACAGATTCTGTAGAGCATTTTAAAATCTTTGAATGGAACTGTATAACTGCTCAATCTTTTCTGCGAGCAGGAGCATACTTTGCGAGTAAAAATTCTGACGAAATAATCTTGCTGATAGTGTAAATTGTATTGACTAATATCGGAATAAACTGAACATTAGCCTCTGCATATTCTCGAGCTAGTATTCCCTAACTCATACTAGCTCGAGTCTTGATTTCATTACAAACGTGCCAAAACCGAATGAGCATGAAAGCGAATGTGCATAAAAGCTGAATATGTGTCTTTGAAATCACAAGAATATCGGCGTGTAAAACTTATCAAACAACAACTTCACAGATACATATGTACATACGTGTGTCGTCTGTCTGCCTATTACTGCCACTTGGCGGCACTACTGTGCATGTACGCCTGACCTCATGGGGTTCAGTCCAGCCCAACTTTGGAGCTTGCACGCACTATCTGCTGTAGCTTTGTAGCTGACCTTAAAATTAGAATTAACTTTTAATACGCGCATAAGCACATATTCTCCAAATGACACTTGGATAACGGGGGAAAAATTAATACAACCATACCATGAAAATACAGTGCGTTTCAAAGCTGTAGCACTGAGTTATTGACTACTTTTTCAAATTTATTTCTTTCTAACTTAATTGAAAAAATTTTTTTATGAAAATATAGTTCAATATCCTACAAAAATCATATAAATCAAATTCCAAAAAAAACAACATTCCAACACATTTTCTTCCATATAAAAAAAGGTCGAGTATTCGTTATATGGAGAAAATGCAAAATACCGGCAGCATAAAACAAATTTTCAAAAATCAAGGAAATTTTTATGCTACTTCAATCTTCTACTTCTATACCGAGTTATATCAGAGGGCTGTAAGCCTGTATACCCAAAATTTGTGTTTATATTTTAATTAAAGAGTTTGAAATGGCGGTCACCCTTCAGAATTGGAAAAAGTTTCCCTTAAAAACCATAAACATTTTAGGTCCCTCCATTTGTTGTACAGCTGTTCCCTGTTTATTAAGCCTTTTTGCTTCTTTTGGTCCATTTATTTCCCTATTTTACATAATTTATTCCCCCCTTTATTAACAATGGCGGTTAAAATAATAGAACTGCGATATATTTCGAAGTTTTTATTATTTGTTTATTTTTTATTAAATGTTTCTTTATTTTTATGTTGTTGTTTATGTATCGAGAACAGATTGGGGTCTGTAATGGCAGCCAGCCTGCTCTAAAGGCTCTGGAGAACGCAAACCAACCTCAAAGATTTTTCAAAAACGTAACAAGAAGCTTAATTCTGTTGCAAGGCGTAATAAGCTTGTACTTATATGAGTACCAGGACACTGCTGTGTTCAAGGAATGAAATTGCCGATGAATTGGCCAACTGTGGATCAGCGATTCCCCCACAGGGGCCAGCGCTTTCAATCGGAATCAGTTCTGCAGGAATCATAAAGAATAAAGAGCAATGGTCCGATCTAGAACGCTGCAGAACTGCAAAATATTTTGTGACCAGCCTGATCAGAAAACTATCGAACTTTCTTCGAAAACTTGGACGAAAAGACGTTCGATTGATAGTCGGTATTATTACAGGAAACCATCCATGGGGTCAACATATGACCTCCATTGAAGTCATTGAGGGCCCGATTTGCCTGTCTTACTTAGAGGAAGCGGATAACACTGAGCATATTTTCTGTGAGTGTCCTGCATTTGCTAGAGGAAGGCTGCGAATTTTATGTTCCGATGTCATAAGAACGAGTAAAATCCGTTCTTTCAAACTGGACGATATTTTCAGATTTACCGAAGAATCTGGCAAATTCTCACAGATCTAACTACCTCTATTCTATCTTATCTTTTTCCTTCTGTTACTTCTTTCCTTTCCTCCTTTCCTCCTTGACTAACTTTAAATAAAATGGGCTTTTTAGCCTGAGTGCTTTACGAGTTACCAAATCTCTTGGTGCTGCTTGGCTCGACATTTCAAATTTCAATTCAACTTAAAGTAACTTAAAAATTAAAAGTAATTGGCGCATTCACTCCAATTAGGTGTTTGGCCGAGCTCCTCCTCTTATTTGTGGTCTGTTTCTTGATGTCACAATTGGACAAAGGCAACTTAAAGGTGGCTCAAAATTCGCGTTGATTTTTTGGCAATTTTTTGTTTGTTGGCTGTATTGCGCATTTTCTTCCATATAATGAATGCCCGCCTTTCTTTTTATTATGTCAAAAAAGTTATCATCGGTATTCTCGCCATTTAACGCCATTTATTTTCAGTCGGTCGGTGGGTTGAGACGTTTCTATATACGCAGCTCGTATGTCGTATGACCAATGTTCCTTTGACATTTACGTGCTTCCCGCACATAAAAGTATCTGAATAGATTAACCACACATCTAACATCACCGCGCTCTACTGATGACAATCAAGCCTAGAATAATACGAAGTGTATAAATTTATATACACAAATGTCGTTATTAATTAAGTTAAAAGCGCAAGTGCCGCACCACATAAAAATGCTTCAATATTCAACGCAATTTACTGGTCGTTTTTTTTCACATTTCACACAAACCGTTTGAACTATCTTTAATAACTTGTTGGTTTTAGTTTTGTTTTTATTGTGAATTTTATGCCTATAAAACGTTACTTTAATTTGTGTTCCTTAGAAGGAGAAGGGGAAAAACTAATAAATCGTTAACCTCGGCAAATACGACTTTTTTGAAAAAATCGTTTAAAAAGCATTAGTTAGGGTCTCTCTTCAAGGAAACATTCTTTCTCTTACAAAGTAACAAAAATATGAGTCAGAGCATTTCTACATTCTACGTTATATACACACATATGGTCATTAAAATAGGTACGCTGTCCTTATCTATTGATTTCCTTTTGCCGCAGGGAAAAATTTAAAGCTGTTATTCAAATTTCGATTTTTTTACAAATGGCATCACTGCTTCGCTGTGATTGGTATGGGGTAAGACCTATTCAGCTG
>JAYXIM010012825.1:0-98667 GCA_037575425.1 Anastrepha fraterculus | reverse complement strand
TTCCTAATTTCTTGGGAGACAACTGGCATACAAATGGTTGTGTACCACTCAGAATTTACTGTTCTGCGTTGTTCTAGTGGTACGGTTGCGACATGTCCAGTTTTTTCGAAAAAACAGGCGACCATTTGCTTGCAAGTGCTTCGTGCGCGAACAACTTTTGTTGGATTTGGCTCATCTTGAAACACCCATACAGTCGACTGCTGTTTACTTTCGGGCTCATACGCGTAAATCCATGATTCATCACCTGTCACGATGTCTAAGACGTGTTTCGAAGCCCCGCGATCGTATTTTTTGAGCATTTCCTTCGACCAATCGACACGAGCCTTTTTTTGAGCGATTGACAAATTGTAAGGAATCCAACGCGAACAAATTTTTTTGACAGTCAAATGTTTATGCAATATTGAATGTATGCTGGTCCCACTAATGCCTAAGATTGTCTCAATCTCACGACAGGTCACATGACGATCTTGCAATATCAGTTCGCGCACAGCATCAATAGTTTTCGGAACAACAACTGATTTTGGACGACCTTCACGAAATTCAACTTGGAGTGAACTACGACCACGATTGAATTCACCATACCATCGATAAACACTGGTCCTTGATGGAGCTTCATCGCCAAAAAATGAATTAAGTGCATCCATGCAATGTTGCTGAGTTAATCCACGTCGAAAGTTGTAAAAAATAATCGCACGAAAATGTTCACGATTTAATTCCATTTTTGGACCGAGATGAATCTTTTAAGTTACTGTAAACAACACAAATAGCACTGGTATTTCAAAACGTTCTGAGTACGTAAAAGCCAAAAAATGTCAAACTTTGCCATACAGCTGTCAGTTGCCAGATTGCAACACCAGGGTTGCCAAATCCCGAAATATGAAAGGCACCCCTCGTATTACAGACTACTCGACCTAGATTTTGCTATGCTAAGATTTATATTCCGATAATTGGACCCCACTACTCATAATAGTGAAATGAAAAAAAAAAAAAATAAAGACCTTTCAAAGTTGTATCCCCAAATGATCTTCAAATTTTCCATTCATATATTTTCCTCAATAAACATTTTTTGGCTGAGTTAGAATTAATGCTTCTCTTGGCTGCCACAAAAGTGGTTTAATTATCTGTTTTCGCCATCATTTGCTAAGATGATATGATATACCGTTATGTCACGTATTAGTCATCAATCAGTCACAAAATGATCGTAAGAGTGATTTGTTGATCAAAATATCAAATATAAAGAACGCAAATATGCCTGGAAAGCGGACACAGTTTGAGGTGCTTAAGTTTTTCTATTAAAATTATACCATAGTAAAATGTGTGCGACAGTTATCCGAAATGTTTAATTTAAACCGTCAAACTATTCCTAATAAATCCTGCAAAAAATTAAAATAGGCTGGAGCCAAAAGTTGCAAGAGGAAAGCCACGGAAAATTTCTAACTGTGCCGAATGTATTTTGTTGAGAAAAGTAGCCGTAAACCCGAACATGTCTACAAAAGATCTTGCTGGTGAGCTTAGAGATGAGTGTGGAGTCGAGGTTCCTCATGAAACAGTCCACCAAGTTTAGAAAAAACGCAAAAGCACTTCACGATTTGCTAGAAAGAAGTGTTTGCTCGCTGCACAGCCTATTGAAAAGCGGTTAACTTTCTCTAGAGCATACCTACATTCATTGCTCAACCAGGTCTGTCGCAAACTGATGCAGATTCTGTTGCAGACAGATGTTTTCTTGGCGTAATCGAGAGAAAGATACTTTGGAAAATCTTCGGCCCTCTCCGCGGAATAAACCACGAGCTGTATGATGTGGATATACTGAAGGGTATCAGTATTCAGCGCTTGCACTGTCTGGACCACGTCGAGCGTATGGATGCAAAAGCTCCAGCAAAGAAGCTGTTCGAATGGCAAGTTAGAGGACAACGGCGTAGAGGAAGACCGTGCTTCCGTGGAAAGACTAAGTCGAGGGAACCCTATCAACGCTTTAAGTCACAAATTGGAAGAAGCGCGCGCAACGCAGATACGTCGGACGGGACTTGTTGCAGATGGCCTTGATCCGGTAATAGGCTGTGTCAAGGAATGACAAGGTCATGTAAGCAATTAAATAATACTTCGGAATAAATCTACATTGTGTAAAATAAGTACCCGGAATTTATAATTTAAACTCTCCCGGGAATACCTGACACTTCAAATTTGGTTTTTTCATGTTGGTACACATGTCCTTGAATGCACAAGCCTTATTAGAACGGGATCTATTACTTAGTGTGTTTTATTCTGCAGCCAAAGTGAGTTGATCTTTTGTTTACTTGGCGAATTTTACTATGGATTTTTGCAAAAAGAGCATCGGAAGGAGGTCTCTGAAGACATGGTTTCCCGAGCTAATACGGACCCTACGTTCATGAAACGCATAATAACTGGTGATGAGACATGGGTCTACGAGTACGATATGCAAACCAGTCAGCAATCGTCTGAATGGCGCTTCGAGAACGAGCCGTATCCAAAAAAACCACGCCAAAGCCGGTCAAAAGTGAAGGTTATGCTCACGTTTTTCTTTGATTAAAAAGGCGTGGTGCACTCTGAGTTCCTTCCAGAGGGCCAAACGGTTAATAAGGAATATTATTTATCCGTTTTAAGGCGTTTACGTGAAGCCATTCGCCGTAAACGGCCCGAATTGTGGAAGGACAATTCGTGGATTCTGCACGACGACAACGCGCCATCGCACCGAGCCTTGATTGTACGCGAATACAAGACCAAAAACTTAATAAATACTATCGAACAGCCACTGTATTCGCCAGATCTCGCACCCTGTGACTTTTTTCTCTTCCCAAAACTAAAATTGCCACTTCGGGGAAGGCGTTTTGAGTCGATTGAAGACATTAAAAAAAATTCGCTGAAGGAGCTGAAGGCCATCCCGGCGCCGGACTACCAGCGGGCCATGGATGACTGGGTTGTTCGTTGGAATATTTGTATCGGCTCAAAAGGAGCCTATTTTGAAGGCGATCTAACAAATAATGATGAATAATATGAAAAAATGTGTTTTTTTTTTAAATTCCGGGTACTTATTTTACACAATATACATGTTATTGTTGAAAATAAAGAAATTGGGAAATGGATTGGTGCGTGACTACCATTCAGAATTCACAAAGAACGCAGGTTCGAGTATCCATGAAACACCAAAATTAAGAAAAAGTTTGTTCTAATAGCGGTCGCTCCTCGGCAGACAATGACAAACCACTAGGTGTATTTCTGTTATGACAAAGCTCCTCATAAAAAATATCTTCCGTTCGGAGTCGGCTTAAAACTGTAAATCCCTCCATTTGGGGAACAACATCAAGACGCATACCACAAATAGGAGGAGGAGCTCGGCAAGCACGGGTGTACGAGCCAATTATATACAAGTATATATGTATATATAAAGGGTGGTTAAATTTCAAGGACCGATGTTGAATGTAAATCACACCTAAACGTCAAGCTTCTTTCTACATTTCATTTGACATTTTCCAATTTCAGACTAACTCAATTTGAACCAAGGAAATTTGCTGTTCTTTAGGGCCAACACGGAATGCACAATCGAGCAACGCGTTAAAGTTATTCAGGCTTATTATGAAAACGGCCGTTAAAACTAAAATGCATATCGCGCACTTTGAGATTTTTTCGGTCCATTTAATTGTCCAAATGTGCGTACAATCGGAAAAATTGTGCAAAGTTTAAGCAAACCGGGTATCTAAGAGATGTGAAAATACCAGTGCATGCTCGTACGGCTCGTACTGCAGAAAATATTGCTGCTGTTCGCATTAGTGTGGTTGAAGAGCCGTCCACCTCAACTCGTCGTTGTGCCCAACAAATGCACCTCTCACGCTCGTCGTTGATGAACATTATGCATAAAGACTTGCATTTACACGCTTACAAGCTGCAATTGACTCAAGAACTAAAGCCTCTTGACCATTTCAAGCGTCGTCAATGGTCAGAACGGTGTTAGGAAATGGCAACAGTGAATGACCAATTTTCGAAGAAAATCATCTTCAGTGATGAGGCACATTTTCACCTCAGTGGATTCGTCAGTAAGCAGAATTGCCGCATTTTGGGCGAAAGATAATCCAAGAGTGATTGTTGAAAAACCAATGCACCCACAAAGAGTGACTGTTTGGTGCGGTTTATGGGCCTGCGGCATACGGCCCAATGAGGCCGATCAGGCAATTACTGTGAATAGTGTTCGCTATCGTAAGATGATAACGAACTTTTTATGGCCCAAATTGGAAGATATGGATGTGGACACTTGTCACACAGCTAACGAAACAATGGCTTTTTTGCGCGAAAAATTTGATGGCCGAATAATTTCACGTCGCGGCAATGTCAATTGGCCGCCAAGATCATGAGATTTGTCAACGTTGGACTTCTTTCTTTGAGGTTATTTGAAAAAAAGGTGTTCGTCGATAAGCCAGCAACAATTCGAGAGCTAAAGGATGACATAATTCGGGGTACATTAACGGCATAGAACCACCGTCATCGAAAATTTGGACCATCGGATGAAGGTGTGCCGCCGAAGCCTCGGCAAACATTTGGTCGATTTTTTGGTCTATACATAATTGAGCCATACCAATATTATCATAACAAAGAGAAATGATAATAATTTCTTAAAAAAAATATATTTTAATCAAAATCAATACCGGCCTTTAACCTTCCAGTTGTTTTCGTTGCACAAATACTATTGCGGGTACATTTTTCACTTGCTGCTGCTGCTGCCTGTTGTTACTTCATGCCATGTTGTAATTCTTAAATAATGCCCGGGGTGCATGGCATGTGGCAGCTGTGTATTTATCTGTATGTTCTTGCACTAACAAACACGCAAACGTACATAAGTTCGAGCATTGGCTGAAATTTTTTGCGCGTTCGCATTAGGTTGCTCATACGCAGTGTTGCACTTTTGTGCACTTCTTCGAATCGACTTATTCTGATACATGCGCACGTGTATACATATTTACTTATGTGTGTAGAGCGCTTGTGTGCATGGGGTTGTAGATAGTGCGCTTCGGCGTGCTGCAAAAGACAAAAACCCAACAAAACGTTTTATTGCTGCCGTCACGTTTTCAAATTGAAATCAAACAATTTATATAATTTCTTTCCTCTCACAAAAGCTAAAGCCAATTTTCCAAATAAATAATCGTAAATTTTCACTGAAAGGGATGAGAAATATATATCGAGCACTACTGACAGTTCGTAAATTGCGCAATTTAAAAATTGCATGCATCCTCCATGCCCTGATAGAAAAACAAACAACAACACGGGCATTTTACATTTTTGCTGAAATATACAAATAATACTTGGAATTCGGTGAACTATTGCTAATCCAAGAAGCTATTTCGTTGTTTCGCAGGTTTTCAGTTAAGGGGTTAGGTGGGTTACAGAGGTTCAAAAAAAGGGTATTTTTACTATTTTTTTTTTAATATATATAATCATATATTTTATTTAAACAATTCAGCATATCAAAGATACATATTTAAACAGTATTTTGTGAAATTTTTATTTAAAAATTCCGAAAACTCAGCCGTTGGTACCTCATCTCCCTTAACGTCTCACAAAAAAATGCTCTTGCCGTGGACAGCATAACTCATTATTGGTTCATCTAAAATCAAAAAACCAAAAATATTTCCTTAGTACATGGATCAATCTCGTTACTGGACGAAGGAAAAAAAAAACAAATTTAATTTGAATTTTTGACAGACTTTGAAGAAAAAAACACATTTTTTGGTCAAATTTTCGTCATGTGTTGGCTCGAAAAAATTAGTTGTAATAAAAAAAAAAAACAATCCTTCGTTCAATAACTTGATAATATTATTCCAAAGATGTGTGCAAAATTTGAACAAAATCGCTTCATAACTTTTCGAGAAATCGTGTCCACCGACTTAAAAAATCGAGTTTTGAGATAAACGCGTTTAAAAACGAAACGCTGCACTGACATGGCCTGATGGGCGGAACTTCTGAAGGGTCTATCTCGTAGAATTTTACTCGGATCAATTTGAAATTTTAGGAGAATATTTTAAACATATTATACTATTTAATAAGACAAAAACAAAAAAATCGATTTTTTGAAATTTTCAAACCCACCTAACCCCTTAAAGAAAGTAGAAAAAAATGTAAGTCGCATTGACTGAAATTGAGCTGGTGCTTCGATTATGAAATATAAAAAAATTGGGCTATGGAATAATATTGGAGTGGATTTATTGAAACCGCATCCACATGTTGGTAAAGTAACGAATTACGGAGAGTGGCAGATAAATAATAGTACTGGTTTTTACCAAATCAGTAAGTGGAGCTCGAAGAACGCAGAACAAACTGTTTAAATAGGGATCAGATTCATCGAGAAGAGTTTGACTCGAAATTAAATACGCTGATATAATATGGTAATCATTAGAAGGCGCTGAAGGTCATCAGTCCGCAACAAATTAGTTATTCACAAACATAAACTAAGGCCGGTTTTGACTTGCGGTATACAATTCATTGGTTGCCCTACCCAAAAGGGCATCACCTCTATACAACGTCTGCAAAGCAACAACCTGCGGAGCAGAGTAAAAAACAGCGACACTCATCGTGATCTTGGCATACCAACTATGAGCATCAAAGCAATTTTCCGTAGCTCACAAACAGCGACTGAAAAGTCATGTCAACGAAACAGCATCCAGTCTGTTTCGCCTTAATTTTTCTGAAAGACATTTAAACGCACAACAGGAGCAGACCTTTCGGAGAGCGAATGGCGTCTATTTGGTAAAATGCCTCTTAAAATAAGTTTAATGATCAGGTGAGAATTGCTCATTAGTATCCTTTTATTGTACAAGCCTTCTACAAAATGAAAGAGATTTGTTAAGAAAAACTAAATTTAAAAAATGAGACTGTCAACTGACAATCCTAACTTACACAATCGCATTTCACGGTTATGATGACCAGTTAAAATACCGACACATAACTGGCATTATCTTCAATTGAAAGAACAGATAAATTTGTTCTCAGTACTGGGCATATAAGTTAAAAGGTAATGTTGCCCAGACAGCACAGAAACTGAAGTTGCAATAGAAAGTATCAAAATAAACAACTGCTGAAATGCTTAAAACAGATAAAATGGCAAATGTTAATATGTTGTAGCCTCTTTTCAAAGCTATTTGGTAAACCGAGGAGTATCCATCTGATTGGTTGCGGGCAGTTTTTTTGTTTTTGTTTTTGAAGTGAAAATTTCTTTAGAATCGTTGGGAGTGATTTGAGACTCGATGAAACGAAAAAGCGACACTAAGAGACATACATAGGTATAGATCTTATAGTATATAGCCTGCGAGAGAATGAGATAGAACACAGTTATACAGCGTTCCCTATTCTCCGTCTCCTCTTTGTTCGGTGCTTCGTAGCCTCCCCACTCTTGGCTACGAAGTGTTATATGTTGATATACGTATATGTGTGTGGCTGCGTACTGCTGAGCCACGCTAGTATAGTGAGTATTGTAGTATGTATACTACACTGCCTATTACTTGCTTTGGTGTTTAGTTCAAGCGTCATACGTATGTATGCTTGTATGTATGCTAGTACGTATGTGCGCGCACCTGCGTATTACGGAGCCACGGTGAGCGAGAAGGCATTATGTATACCTATACTACACTACCTAATACTTGCTTAGACCAAGCGTCCTACGAATGTTTGTGTGTATGCTAGTACGTCTGTGTAATATACGCGTTACGACGCTCATAATAGCAACCGCGTGTTCGTATTTATTGCGTTCGTATTTTTATATTCGTAAATATTTTCATTTTTAAATTATGCCGCAATTATGCCGAAAACTAATGCAGAAAAGTGTCGTGAATATCGACAGAAAAAAAACAAAGATATGTTGACAACATCGAAACCAAAGCATTTGTATCATATTTTACCTATCATAAGCCACTCGTATCATTTGTTGAAATTGAAAACATTGAGAATGAATAATAATAAAATGAAGAAAATTAAATATGAACTTTATAGCAATATTATAATGAACCTACAATTATCCCGCTCCTAATGCTGCTTTCTTCTCATTCTCTCTCAGTTTGTTTTACGGAAGGTTTCCCTTCTATCGCGTCTAACCGTTAGACTGGCTAAGGAGTCAGAGATCTCGTTACCCGCGATACCCACGTGTCCCTGGACTCATGTTAGCATCAGGCTATTATGTCTACCGACACAGTTCAGTCTGGATTTACAGGACTACCCGCTGATGTGGTTGGAGGGCTGCCTAAGGCCATAAGCGCAGCTTGGCTGCCGCTGCAGACACATATAGATCTGTCTCTCTATCTGTTTTCCACAACCAAGTTCATCGCTTCTTGCTATGGCAGCACTACACTGTATCTCTTTTCAAGTATGACTCTTGATGGCATGAAGTCAAGGGGCATGGAGAGAATTGTTGGATCGACGTCCATGCCTTCTCTGTTTTCCAATGCCGGACAGGGGCCGTACCAGTTCCCATTGTATTTCAGCCTGCAGATGGCCTTCAAGGCCTCTCCTTGGATGAAAGCATCAAGTGGTGGCAAACCAATCAGAGCATTTAATGCCGGGCCTGAAGTAGTCGGAAAAGAGAGTCTACTCATCCAGACCACTGATGCATAGGTGATAATAGGTCTTATCATAGCCGTGTAGATCCATAGGACCTTGCTAGGAGAAAGACCCCACGTTTTCCCAAAGACACCTTTGCACTGCCAGAAAGCTGTCAGTCCTTTGGATGTCTTTGTTTCAACGTGTGATTTCCATAGGCGCTTACTACCGAGGATTACTCCAAGATATTGTGGCTCCTTTTAGCTTGGACAGAACGATTCTATCAAGCTTCCTCCTTCTGGTGAAGAGGACAATACCAGTATTGGCGGGATTTGCCGATAGCCCATTCGCACAGCACCAAGTGTCAATCCGATCCAGAGTTTTCTGCACTTTCCTGCAGATGTTCATAAATGAGGGGCCTGTTACTAAACAAGCAACATCGTCCGCATATGCTTGTGCGTAGACTCCCGAATCGTTTTAGGTGGTGAGTAGAGGATCGATTACCATACACCAGAGCAATGGAGACAGCACATCGCCTTGGGGGTAGCCTCTATTAACCCCGGATGACACCAGCAGATCTTCCCCCGCTCGCACCGAGACGATTCTTTGGGCTAGTATCGAACGAATCCAATTTATTAGCACCCGGTCTACGCCGTGCCTACTAGCAGAGCTACACATACTGTCAAAAGTGGCATTATCAACGCCCCCTTTACGTCTAAAAAGATGCCCATAGCGTAGTCCCTCCTGTTGATGGCCAGCTCTATCATAGCAACAAGGATTTGCAGTGCCAACTCGCAGGATTTTCCACTTTGATAGCCATGCTGAAAAAGAGACAGAGAGTGAGCCTTCAGCGACTTCTGACGTATGCGCAATTCCACCAGTCGTTCGAGACTTTTCAACATGAAAGGAGTCATGCTGATGGGTCTAAAGCATTTGGGGCCGATGTAGTCGTCTCTTCCAACCTTTGGGATGAAAGTGACCCTCACCATCCTCCAAGGGCGTGGTATGTAGGCCAGTGCCAGGCATGCCGAGAAGATTTACTTACTTTGCCTCTCCCTGAAGGAGCCATTAGATTTGTTATGTTAAGCACAAAAGCATACTCAATGCATTAAAGCGAGAACTTTGGAATCTGATAAAGGCACAGTATTCAACCTTCTAATGTAAAGTAATGCATGAAGCAATGCTCTCAGAATCAATCGAAGTAGTTGCGGGCGTCAGACAAGGATGCATACTTTCTCCGTTACATTTTTTGATTATAAGTGACGAAGTCCTAAACAATGCAATTGACTAAAATGCTCAAAGCCTAATATTATTACCATTGATCGCCAACAGATTGAAGAAATTAAAGATTTCCCGTATTTTGGTAGCCAAACTACTGCAAGTGGTGGCGCTTTCACTGATATAACAGCAAGATTAAGCATTGCTCAAAAAAATGTGATACTCCAAGCAGCTTACGGAGAAAATGAAAATACGCATTTTTAATTCCAATATCAAACCGGTCTTACTGTATGGTTGCGAATCCTGGTCAACATCGGTGAAGATTGTGTTTAAACTGCAAACGTTTGTAAATGGATGCCTCTACACAATAATACGCGATTGGTTGACAGACAATTGGATAGCGAACGTTAAGGGGAAATGGACATGGCTTGGACACACCCTCAGACAACCAGGCCAAGAAGAGAAAATTTACTATTTGTAAATTTACTGATGTATAATTTTTGCTTATTCTGAGTTTGACTTATGAGCATTTAATTTTTTTTTTTAAAATTTCTCTTCCCGAAGAAACTTGGAGCCATGGGAATATTCCTGTTATCCCGCAATGTCTGTGGCTGGGTCACACATAGATGCATATAAACTTTATGACACATCAACTCAAGAAATATTAATATGCACTCTGCTCATAGGCTCCTTCGTAAGTCTTGGTTCACTTGTATCGTAGCTAGAATTTGGAGGCAAAATAGTGCTGCTCTTGCATTTAAGTATTTATGAGTTGCCTGCATTTCTTCTACTTCAAAGTCATTGCTTATTCCTGCACTTAGCTTTTTCGTCACAAACCTTACTGCTTACGAGCATTCACCAAAATTACGCTTTCACATTTAGTGTCACACAACAAAATGCCATTTTACTTTCACGTTACATTTGTTAACGAAATTTTTCATTTTATCACATCTCTGCGAAGAAAATTTCTCATTTATTCGGTTTCACTTGATTGCATCTCCGTACAACTACCCGAAACCGAAGCAAATGCCAACAATAGCAACAGCATAGAACTGTCGCAGCGTCAAAAAAGGCGAAACAAAAATCAAGTCAAATAAATGGCACATACTTTATGTATGTCTATGTGTGTGTATGTGGTAGTGAGTATGCATACAGGTGTGTTCCATAGCTATATGTTGGCCCATGCACTTTTCATTGCAACAACACCTCGCGCGCGCAACACCTCACCATCGAAAATGGTAAGCAAATTTTGCACATGATTTCTATTTTTTCTCTCTCGCCCATTCCGGTGCATAGACTGCTTGTCATTCAAGGCGGCAAATGCAATTTATTCTAGCGAGTTCAGTGCACAGTCACCTTGCAACCACAAAATCTGGCCCAGCCATGGCAGCGCATCGAACAGAAGCTGTCGGTGTAAATGGCAGCAGCAGCTATTCCGAGCAATGCATTTTCACATGCATATGCACACATACACACACGTACGAATATATATGTCAAATTGCTAGCGGATATGCAAGCGAAAGTTTCCGCTATCAACGCTTGCTTCAACGTATTTACACACACACGAAAATGCATGCATTCATCCATAGTACATACACGCACATGTACAAGCATGCATTCATACATCCATACATACAAGCACACACACACACATGTGCGCATGTATTGCGTGCTTGGTTGACATTTGTTTTCTCAGATTAATAGAGTTGCTGCTTGAGTTATTGTTGATCTGCAGCTGCACCTCTCCGGTTGCTCTTTCTTATCTTCTGCATAATTTTATTTTTTTCCTTTATTACTGTTGGCTTTTCCCGCTTCTTAATTTTGTAGGTTTCTTAAGTTGAAATTGCGCTCCTCGCTGTTGTTGATAAGTTGTCAGCAGTGTCGTACTCAGCCGCATCGCCGCTCGGTACAGGAGCTCGTAATGGCACAGCGGAAGCGATACGTGAACCGTTGAACAACAACAAACAACATATCAAGTGAAAGTTTTGCTTCATCACACGAAAGTTTTCTCATGAATTTTTCATCACTCTATGCACATATGAGAAGACGTAAACAAAGTTTGGCCCAAGCGTGCATAAGTACACACACAGCAGCACTACCGAAAGCAGCAACAACAACTGTAAGCAATACACCACAACAACATTAAAAAAACCTCTAACCAAGATAGTAAAATGTCTTAGGCATTTAACGCCATTAACTTCTTAAAGTTCGTAAAGAGTTGCTGATAGCACGAAATTTTTAAAAAATTTCTTAAGATTATGTCAGTCAAGAAGAAGAGAAAAATTCTGGTTCAAAACCATGTTTCTGCAATATAAAAGCATATACTCTTAGTTATGGTGTTGCTGCTTACACTTTTTATGGTTTTATTATGAGAAACTTTCGATGGCAGAAATGCACTCGGCGGTTTTGCCATTGTCTGCCGAGAGGCGACCGCTATTTCAACACAATTTTTCTGTCATTTACTGCTCTAAGCTCGGTATTTTGAACCTGGATACTGCCGACTATTAAAAAGAAAATGCACGACTTAATTCTCAGAGAAGTGCAAAAGAGATGGAGCTCCATACCTCCATCTGCTATTTCGAAAACTCTAGGGCTCCAGTACAATAGACGAAGGACGCAGAAAGTTCAGGGGACTCCACGTCATTAAATTTCCAAATTCGTAGCTGTGTTTACCGGTCATTGGACGATAGGCGCTAACAAAAAAAGGTTTTACGGTTAGGTTTACCATTTAAGCCACATTGCAGAAGCTGTGAGTCCTTTCAGAGAAGGAGACCGTTGAGCACTTTCTCTGTAAATATCCGGCCACACGATTAAGCTTACTGGCGTGCTCCTTTCTTCGACAGCCTGGGGCAGTGCATCAACCTCAATCCCATCAACCTTCTTCGTTACATCAACAACTCAGGCTGTACTTAAACTTTAGAGGATAATAATGGTATCAAAACGGCGCCTTCGTACTATTTGGGGATTGCCAGTCCGGTTCTTCAACCATTTCACCTACCCACCTACTACCAGTTGGTAGTCACGCACCACTCTATTTAGCAACAGCGGCGGGCGTGTTACATCTAGCGTTTGGAATTCAAAGACTGTTAAAATCTAAAACACCAATAAATATTTCCAATAAATTAAACGAGGCAACCTTAAAATTGAATACGGAAACATTTTGACAGAATAACTTACACCATTTCTCGTGCATTCTCGCGAGCTTTGATGCTTATCTCAACAATGGAAATGTCGATTCTGGGCCTTCACCGCAACACTTTTCTTTCAACGGTACTCCAGAATTGATAACATCCGTCCGGCTAAGTACTAGACTTTAGGTTTTTATTGTTCGATTTTAATATATTTATTTTCATTCATTATAAATTAAGTACAAAGAAACTTACAACAAATTCTTTACTAAGGAATCTGGCTCTAGAACCTTTTCTGTAAACGATTTAGATATTTGCCAACTTTGGTCAAACAAATAGCACCTCATTTTGACAACATCTACCCATAAACTAGATTTATATTATTATTATTCTTATTCTTATTCTTATTAATTGGCTCGATAACCGCATACATGATTTTGGACGAGCTTAACAAAGCGCACTAGTCGTTTCTTTCTCGTGCTAACCAACGCCAGTTGGACACACCAAATGAAGCCAGGTCGTTCTCCACCTGAACTTTCCAAAGCAGTGGAGGCCTTCCTCTGTTACAACCAGCTTGTACCGCATCGAATACTTTCAGAGTCGGAGCGTTCGCATTCATTCAGACGACATGACCCAGCCAACGAGGTCACTGAACCTTTATTCGCTGCGCTATGTCTATGTCATCGTAAAGGTCATCGTTCCACCGCATTGGAAGAAACTTTTTCTCTAATTCTTTACTTCATGCCTTCAGTAGGTCTTTAGGTCTGATTTAAAAGGCTACTATATAAAAATACACTGATGAATGTTCTAAGATGCAACCAGATATCATACCATTTATTGGAAAAATAAGCTTCATCAGTAATTAAAGTTCAACGTTGAAAAATATGTGCTTGGATACTTTCATTTCTGATATATTCGATTGGCTGAGCTCTCACACTCACTTCTCCCTATACAAAACTACTTAACAATAAGAACTTCAACAAACAACTGGCTATCGAAATAAATAAATAACACACACGAGGAGATTAAAAGCAAATAGTGCACCGGCTGGTCTAGTGCAGAGCGCTAGCTCTAGCATAACAACAAAATTCTTGAAAGGTTGAGAAAACCTATTAAAACGAAAATGAATATTGCAACCAATTAGCAAGATAAAACGGCCAAACTAAGCAGGTGTGCAACAACTAAACTTAAAACGAAGCACACTAGGGTGGATCGGTAAGAAAAAAGCGAAACACAGAAAAAGTATTTAAATAAGCAAAATCATAGAGGTGCACCCGCCTATCAAAAGGTTATGCACCCACTCGCACAGTTCCCAATCTAATAACCTTAACCCTTAACCCTTCGCGGTTGATGCCGCCACAGTGCTAGCAGTCTCAAGTTGCGTAAACGTCGGCGGTAAGATGTCATTAAGAGGAAAGGAGAAATTTCAGGGATCGGTATGGTTGAGATCAAAAGAAAGCTATACTATAAAATATTGTACAATAAACGAATTATTTCTAATACCCACATATTTTTTTTAAGTCAGTAAAGGACAAATGACTCCGAAAAGCTAAATTTGCTCTAACCGGCTGGTACTCCCATCGGAGAAATTTGCCGAACGCAAAGTGTTAATCTTCTATTTCGCTAAGCAGATCTAGCTATAGCTCAGCTTACGAGATACTAAACAGAAAAGGATGGGAAAACGATATGAGAAGCTAGACAACAAAAATGAGAAGCATTTAAGGGGGTATTCTGGCCTAGACGCCTTAATTTTAGGTAGTTTTAAAACCAAGATTAAAAAATCAAAAACATTTTTCCTATCCATTTTTTTATGGTTTTTATTAATATTGAAAAAGTATAACAAAATTAATAAAAAAAAATAAAAAAACCGTGGAATTACAGGCCGGCGGAGTGGGGGCTACATAAAAACGGTGCTTCATTGGTGACATGATTCCATCCTTTGTAGTGATCTGAAACAAGCAAATTAAAAAAATTCTTTATTAGTTTGGATGTCGCTATCAGATTACGTAAAATCAATGAAAAAAAAAATTTTTTTAAATGGCGTCAACTTGAAAAACAAAATTGTTTTACTCCCTTTTTTCAAATTTTTTAAAAATACTTCAAACTTAAATTTTTCAAAATCCGAGGCAGGTGCGATAGACAGATTTATATTAAAAAATTCTTATCAAACTTGACGACCATCTCAAAAAAAGTAAGAAAATCGCGTTTGGAGTTTGACAACAACAATTGCAATAGAATAACTTAGACCCTAATATTTACTACTCACTCTGGATTAATCGGTGATATATTTTCAGGTATATATTATAGAAGTATAAAGAATATATATATGTATAGAATAAATAAAGGTTGTAAAGGAAAGAACGAGTCCTCAAGTCGTCCGGTAACATCTGCCGTTTATTGTACGATTCGCTCCACTCGGCCGGCTTAGACGCCACGTCACAAAATCCGCTGTATCTCCGAAAATAATTCGAATTTTGAAAAATGCGTTGAAGGGCATATTTTCGAAGGTCTGAACTTTAAAAATATGCTAAATAAATCAATTTTTTCAAATTTCTAGACCATAATACTCCCTTAAAAAGGCACGAGTTACAAGCAACTCTACTTATCGGTCGGACCCAGTACCGCACCCACAATTTGCTAGTGTACAATATGTTGACCTCGTCTGGTTCAACCTCTGGCGATCAATCTGTTCTTTTTTATTTTTATTTTTTTTATATTTTTATTAATTTTTTATGCTAATGCTTTCTCCAACACACGAAAAAAGGAAACCTGCCTCTTCAAAAACCCCTAAGATTCGGATCCGATTCGTACTTTTTGACCGGGGCGCTAAGCTAGGCGCCGGCATATTGTCCTTTACTATTATTGCTGTCGACGTTATTAGTTGTTGTTTTTATTGTTGTTGGTATTATTATTTATTTGCGTTGTTGTTATTATAATTTTTTGTTGTTGATGCTGTTCTTGTTGTTGTAGCAGTAAACATGTTTGGGGAATGGTTATAAATCCGGGTTCTTCCGGTAACGTAGAACCGACTATCGCCACCTCCTGCGGTGTTCCTGCGCAACCAATTTGTGGAGCCAACCCGCTGATCTTCATACTGCATTGGGCACTTCAACGGCTATCACCACGACATGCACAAACCACATTCGGTAGCTGACGATACCCCTATAAAACAGCCTTATTTGGAATTTATGATAAGATATTATCTTTTCGGTGATTTTCTACAGCCATTCCGCATGAGTCCCCAAAAATAGTCTGACAGATTTCGATGATTCTTTGGTGCTCAGTTTACCCTGCTTTTCGATTACGTGGAAAATTGGCAAAATTCTTACGTGCCTATAAAATACAGATCGTGCAAGAATTAAAGCTAAATGGCCATAGTTCGAGTCACATTCTTACTGATTGCACTCATTTAGATTTATTGAAAAAAGTAGTCAAAAATTGGACTCGTAGCCGCGGTGGACATTCCCGGGATATAATATTCAAATAGTGAAATGATGTACCAGATTATAAAAAAGAAATTGATTCCAACAATATTTCTGTTTTGTATTATCGTTTTAAGTTCTCAATCTCTTACAAAATACTCGATGTATTCTCATATTCCAGCCTAAATTTTGTAGAAAAGTTCGTTGGTGCACTTGTCGCATGGATAGCAAAACGTAGCTTAATTCTTTTTAAGTTTTTAATTTTATTCTCATTTGTATTATTTGTTTTCTTTTCTTCCCAATTACATAAAAATTTTTCGGAAATACCCCATATAAAGCCATTCGGCCCTCTCCAAATATTTTCGCTTTTTAATGACTAAGATTTTCCACTTTGCATTTTTCTTCTACCCACACATGCAAAAGTATTTATATTTAACAACAATGCAACCAATAATAAATTGCCATTTGCACGCCAAACTGATATTATCGTCATTAGTGGATTTCACCAACTTCCGCAGAGCATTTTGCCAGCACAAAGTTTGCTATTTCCTGCTTTCGCACTTGACTTCCTGCCGCACCGACTCACGGAGACCCAGTCCAAGTATGTAAGTGTATGTGTATGTAAGTGCACAAGTGTACGTAGAATTCGAACTCGCGCATTCATCTTCATTGTATGTGGCATGCCACAACAACACCTTCACTGCATTCCAAACGATTTTGTGCGGCGCCTCCTCAATTATTCATAATAATAATAATAACATTATTATAATCTGCCGCAAGTGTCAGGCCGGCAGATATGCAAATTCATCACTCAAATGTACGCCTTGACGCCATGACGAGCGTGCGGATACCAACAAGGCGGCTTGCAATTTTCGTCTGTCCATGAGCGAGTGTAGTGAGGTAAGCATCAAGGAGAATGAAGGCGAGCATGAAGGAGAAGGAGACGGAGAAGGGGACGATGTTCATTTATTGAATTACTACCGCACATTGCAGTGATATGCGGAAGTGTTTGTTGTTTTCGTTGTGGCAATCGTTGGCGGCGATAAATATGTGTGTATGTGCGTCTGTATGTATGCAACAACTGTAACTGTAATAGTATTAAAACACGGGCTGCAGTATTTGTGCAGTAACTTCATCAAGATGAATATGCAAATTGCCACAATGTTGCAAGAAAGCGAGTGAGTGTCGGTTGGCAGTTAGCGGTTGGTGGGCGGTGGCGGGAAAAAGCAAAGAATACCTACTCAATGCCAAGTTGAAGTCATTATTGGCACTCTCAAGCGTCCGCAAAGTACTTGGAAGTGCGCGTCGAGAGTTGATTGCCACGCTGATTAAGGGAGGTGCGCAGAGTGAGGCCAGTAGCCGAGCGTGGGTTCGGCCGACGATTCTTGTTCACAGCTGTCGGCTGTTATTAGTCGCAGGCTGAGGTTATTCGCTCAACACGGATGCGCGTAATTATCGTCAATTTTAATGAATGTTTCGCGTGTGGCCTGCAATAATTTAAATTAACTTTTCATTCACCGATATTGTTTATCTCTTCATGAATTCGCAAACTAAATATTCGCAACGGCTGTGCACTTTATTACTTAATGCGCGCATGTGTGCATTGTTTTGCCATTTTCCATTTGCCATTTGCCATTTTTGAAATGAGAAATTCGTTCTGCTTGGCAAGCAATTAACTGATTATGGATTTTTAAGCGGGAAGTAGCTGATTGTGGCGAATATATAAAATTTTAGCACTTGCAATTTCTTTGCAGCCGAAGGCGACTTATTGTGTTTTGTATTGTATTTTTGGTTTTGCTTGTTTTGGTGGACTCAAAAAGTTTACCATTACGAAGTACTGGAGATTGTGTAAGTTACTGAAATAATTTAGAAAAATCTCTGCAAATTCAATTAGCAGCGATGATTTTAGCTTAAGAAATGCAAATAACTTCTATATTTTAGTACGACGTGTGCTCAAAAAGTATCGCTAATTTAATGTTTTTTCAAAAATTATTTATTTATTCATTAATATCTATTTTGTCCCTTTCAAAGTAAACCCCATGAGATATTATGCACTAGTGCCAACGTTTTTTCAATACGGGAATAAGAAGAATACGGCGGATGACCCATTAATTCGATGTTTTGGGTGCTCAAAAATGCAGTTGTTTGAGCCGATGTGTGAGAGCTCGCATTGTCCTGGTGAAGAGTGATCCGTCTTTGGCGATTGGTTTTCCTAATTTCTTGGGAGACAACTGGCATACAAATGGTTGTGTACCACTCAGAATTTACTGTTCTGCGTTGTTCTAGTGGTACGGTTGCGACATGTCCAGTTTTTTCGAAAAAACAGGCGACCATTTGCTTGCAAGTGCTTCGTGCGCGAACAACTTTTGTTGGATTTGGCTCATCTTGAAACACCCATACAGTCGACTGCTGTTTACTTTCGGGCTCATACGCGTAAATCCATGATTCATCACCTGTCACGATGTCTAAGACGTGTTTCGAAGCCCCGCGATCGTATTTTTTGAGCATTTCCTTCGACCAATCGACACGAGCCTTTTTTTGAGCGATTGACAAATTGTAAGGAATCCAACGCGAACAAATTTTTTTGACAGTCAAATGTTTATGCAATATTGAATGTATGCTGGTCCCACTAATGCCTAAGATTGTCTCAATCTCACGACAGGTCACATGACGATCTTGCAATATCAGTTCGCGCACAGCATCAATAGTTTTCGGAACAACAACTGATTTTGGACGACCTTCACGAAATTCAACTTGGAGTGAACTACGACCACGATTGAATTCACCATACCATCGATAAACACTGGTCCTTGATGGAGCTTCATCGCCAAAAAATGAATTAAGTGCATCCATGCAATGTTGCTGAGTTAATCCACGTCGAAAGTTGTAAAAAATAATCGCACGAAAATGTTCACGATTTAATTCCATTTTTGGACCGAGATGAATCTTTTAAGTTACTGTAAACAACACAAATAGCACTGGTATTTCAAAACGTTCTGAGTACGTAAAAGCCAAAAAATGTCAAACTTTGCCATACAGCTGTCAGTTGCCAGATTGCAACACCAGGGTTGCCAAATCCCGAAATATGAAAGGCACCCCTCGTATTACAGACTACTCGACCTAGATTTTGCTATGCTAAGATTTATATTCCGATAATTGGACCCCACTACTCATAATAGTGAAATGAAAAAAAAAAAAAATAAAGACCTTTCAAAGTTGTATCCCCAAATGATCTTCAAATTTTCCATTCATATATTTTCCTCAATAAACATTTTTTGGCTGAGTTAGAATTAATGCTTCTCTTGGCTGCCACAAAAGTGGTTTAATTATCTGTTTTCGCCATCATTTGCTAAGATGATATGATATACCGTTATGTCACGTATTAGTCATCAATCAGTCACAAAATGATCGTAAGAGTGATTTGTTGATCAAAATATCAAATATAAAGAACGCAAATATGCCTGGAAAGCGGACACAGTTTGAGGTGCTTAAGTTTTTCTATTAAAATTATACCATAGTAAAATGTGTGCGACAGTTATCCGAAATGTTTAATTTAAACCGTCAAACTATTCCTAATAAATCCTGCAAAAAATTAAAATAGGCTGGAGCCAAAAGTTGCAAGAGGAAAGCCACGGAAAATTTCTAACTGTGCCGAATGTATTTTGTTGAGAAAAGTAGCCGTAAACCCGAACATGTCTACAAAAGATCTTGCTGGTGAGCTTAGAGATGAGTGTGGAGTCGAGGTTCCTCATGAAACAGTCCACCAAGTTTAGAAAAAACGCAAAAGCACTTCACGATTTGCTAGAAAGAAGTGTTTGCTCGCTGCACAGCCTATTGAAAAGCGGTTAACTTTCTCTAGAGCATACCTACATTCATTGCTCAACCAGGTCTGTCGCAAACTGATGCAGATTCTGTTGCAGACAGATGTTTTCTTGGCGTAATCGAGAGAAAGATACTTTGGAAAATCTTCGGCCCTCTCCGCGGAATAAACCACGAGCTGTATGATGTGGATATACTGAAGGGTATCAGTATTCAGCGCTTGCACTGTCTGGACCACGTCGAGCGTATGGATGCAAAAGCTCCAGCAAAGAAGCTGTTCGAATGGCAAGTTAGAGGACAACGGCGTAGAGGAAGACCGTGCTTCCGTGGAAAGACTAAGTCGAGGGAACCCTATCAACGCTTTAAGTCACAAATTGGAAGAAGCGCGCGCAACGCAGATACGTCGGACGGGACTTGTTGCAGATGGCCTTGATCCGGTAATAGGCTGTGTCAAGGAATGACAAGGTCATGTAAGCAATTAAATAATACTTCGGAATAAATCTACATTGTGTAAAATAAGTACCCGGAATTTATAATTTAAACTCTCCCGGGAATACCTGACACTTCAAATTTGGTTTTTTCATGTTGGTACACATGTCCTTGAATGCACAAGCCTTATTAGAACGGGATCTATTACTTAGTGTGTTTTATTCTGCAGCCAAAGTGAGTTGATCTTTTGTTTACTTGGCGAATTTTACTATGGATTTTTGCAAAAAGAGCATCGGAAGGAGGTCTCTGAAGACATGGTTTCCCGAGCTAATACGGACCCTACGTTCATGAAACGCATAATAACTGGTGATGAGACATGGGTCTACGAGTACGATATGCAAACCAGTCAGCAATCGTCTGAATGGCGCTTCGAGAACGAGCCGTATCCAAAAAAACCACGCCAAAGCCGGTCAAAAGTGAAGGTTATGCTCACGTTTTTCTTTGATTAAAAAGGCGTGGTGCACTCTGAGTTCCTTCCAGAGGGCCAAACGGTTAATAAGGAATATTATTTATCCGTTTTAAGGCGTTTACGTGAAGCCATTCGCCGTAAACGGCCCGAATTGTGGAAGGACAATTCGTGGATTCTGCACGACGACAACGCGCCATCGCACCGAGCCTTGATTGTACGCGAATACAAGACCAAAAACTTAATAAATACTATCGAACAGCCACTGTATTCGCCAGATCTCGCACCCTGTGACTTTTTTCTCTTCCCAAAACTAAAATTGCCACTTCGGGGAAGGCGTTTTGAGTCGATTGAAGACATTAAAAAAAATTCGCTGAAGGAGCTGAAGGCCATCCCGGCGCCGGACTACCAGCGGGCCATGGATGACTGGGTTGTTCGTTGGAATATTTGTATCGGCTCAAAAGGAGCCTATTTTGAAGGCGATCTAACAAATAATGATGAATAATATGAAAAAATGTGTTTTTTTTTTAAATTCCGGGTACTTATTTTACACAATATACATGTTATTGTTGAAAATAAAGAAATTGGGAAATGGATTGGTGCGTGACTACCATTCAGAATTCACAAAGAACGCAGGTTCGAGTATCCATGAAACACCAAAATTAAGAAAAAGTTTGTTCTAATAGCGGTCGCTCCTCGGCAGACAATGACAAACCACTAGGTGTATTTCTGTTATGACAAAGCTCCTCATAAAAAATATCTTCCGTTCGGAGTCGGCTTAAAACTGTAAATCCCTCCATTTGGGGAACAACATCAAGACGCATACCACAAATAGGAGGAGGAGCTCGGCAAGCACGGGTGTACGAGCCAATTATATACAAGTATATATGTATATATAAAGGGTGGTTAAATTTCAAGGACCGATGTTGAATGTAAATCACACCTAAACGTCAAGCTTCTTTCTACATTTCATTTGACATTTTCCAATTTCAGACTAACTCAATTTGAACCAAGGAAATTTGCTGTTCTTTAGGGCCAACACGGAATGCACAATCGAGCAACGCGTTAAAGTTATTCAGGCTTATTATGAAAACGGCCGTTAAAACTAAAATGCATATCGCGCACTTTGAGATTTTTTCGGTCCATTTAATTGTCCAAATGTGCGTACAATCGGAAAAATTGTGCAAAGTTTAAGCAAACCGGGTATCTAAGAGATGTGAAAATACCAGTGCATGCTCGTACGGCTCGTACTGCAGAAAATATTGCTGCTGTTCGCATTAGTGTGGTTGAAGAGCCGTCCACCTCAACTCGTCGTTGTGCCCAACAAATGCACCTCTCACGCTCGTCGTTGATGAACATTATGCATAAAGACTTGCATTTACACGCTTACAAGCTGCAATTGACTCAAGAACTAAAGCCTCTTGACCATTTCAAGCGTCGTCAATGGTCAGAACGGTGTTAGGAAATGGCAACAGTGAATGACCAATTTTCGAAGAAAATCATCTTCAGTGATGAGGCACATTTTCACCTCAGTGGATTCGTCAGTAAGCAGAATTGCCGCATTTTGGGCGAAAGATAATCCAAGAGTGATTGTTGAAAAACCAATGCACCCACAAAGAGTGACTGTTTGGTGCGGTTTATGGGCCTGCGGCATACGGCCCAATGAGGCCGATCAGGCAATTACTGTGAATAGTGTTCGCTATCGTAAGATGATAACGAACTTTTTATGGCCCAAATTGGAAGATATGGATGTGGACACTTGTCACACAGCTAACGAAACAATGGCTTTTTTGCGCGAAAAATTTGATGGCCGAATAATTTCACGTCGCGGCAATGTCAATTGGCCGCCAAGATCATGAGATTTGTCAACGTTGGACTTCTTTCTTTGAGGTTATTTGAAAAAAAGGTGTTCGTCGATAAGCCAGCAACAATTCGAGAGCTAAAGGATGACATAATTCGGGGTACATTAACGGCATAGAACCACCGTCATCGAAAATTTGGACCATCGGATGAAGGTGTGCCGCCGAAGCCTCGGCAAACATTTGGTCGATTTTTTGGTCTATACATAATTGAGCCATACCAATATTATCATAACAAAGAGAAATGATAATAATTTCTTAAAAAAAATATATTTTAATCAAAATCAATACCGGCCTTTAAAACTTAACCACCCTTTTATAAAAAATTTTAAAAAATTCTCAAATTTTTTTTTATTTTTCTGCTGCTTAAGTGGCCTAATAAAGCCCTTAGTGGCCCTGGTGACTCTTAATGGCTCTTAGTGGCCCTTAAAGAGGAGCAAAATTAATAAATTGAATTCACACCTCGCATTCAACTAAGCAAATAATGTTTTGATTGCACAAAGTGAAACACTCAAAAACACACTTCAGCTATTCAAAAACCAAAACAAACTCGAAAAAACAACCGCCTTCAAAGTGTTTGAGACTACAAGAGTATCCACATTCGGGCGAAACAAAGATGTAAGCCACAAATACTTAAGCTCAGATTGGCAACAGAAAAAAACCCAACCCGACACAAGTGGCAAGCACAATAGCAGAATGACAGCCAACAAAATCACAAACTGACAATTGAGCAAATTGAATTTATTGCTTGCCAACACTGAACTGAAAAACACAAACAAAGTGAGTGCAGCAGTGAATGGGTAACACATTTACGACTGCCACTAAATATATTTACATGCATAAGCAACTGACTGACAGACTGGCTGTTCGACTGACTGAATGGCTGAATGACTGACCAATCGCATGACTGCACGCATGACTTACTTTATGAGTCGTGCTGTGCATAACTGGGAGCCTGGCTGACCCACTGACTATGTCCAGATTGTGTTTGTAATTTCGCTTTTAAAATTTGCGCTCAAAAAGGGCACGAAAAAAGGGAGAGGTAAGGAAAACTGATGACTGCTGACAACTACATCAGCAATCAAATCTGCATACTCACTATTCGGGGTTTCCCGCTTCCCCCATTCCTGCGTGGCACATAACCCATTTGTTGGTAGTTACAAAAGTCAAGGCTTGACTCTGTGTTGGCCTCATTGTGGGCATGAACAAGTGCAAATAGATGACAAAATTGCGCTTAAGGACAATTCTAAACTGTCACTCCACACTATTACCGCCATTACGGAGATAACCAGGGCTGGTCAAATGTGCTGGTATGTATTCTAGTTGATAGCCAATGGCAGTTATGTCAAAGTGCCATGATTTCAAGTGTATGAGTACCACCAGGCCGAGCAGATTTCCACACACACACACACGCATACATACATACAAGCACAATGCCAAGCCATAGAGTTCAGCGTATTTACGTTGATCACAGAGAAGAAACCAACATTAATGCTCAGCCCTTATCCTTTTGTGTGCCGTTATCCCGTTAGCCCCTTGCTAAGCTGGCGGACGCATCGTTTGTTCATTTATTTGGAACAGGCCAGTCAACCAACGAACAATCAGACGCATCCAGTGCGAGTATCTACATACATGCATGCATGCTCCTGGTGGACCGAACTGGTTTCATTTAATTTCCCCACATCACTTCACATCTACTTTGCTTGCTGTCAATGAGATGACATCTCTAACTGCTCACCTCCATCTTGGGTTAAATCATTCGCATTTTGCCTTTTGCCATACCGATTTCCATTCACCATTCTCCATTCCGCATTCTCCACTCTTCACTCTCCCCATTCGACATTCACTATTCACCACTATGCAATCACTTTGTCGTCATTCTGTGGCGTTATCGCTCTCTTAGCGCTCATGTCAATGGCTTAAATGGTCAATTAAATTCAACTGATTCACTTTTCAAATTGAAATGTAATTGGGACTTTCGAGCTTTGACACTGATCCCAGATTTATGTATATACAGTTATGTCGAGTTACATGAGTATACCTCGGCTCGTGCAATGGGCGCACAGGTTGTTGTCAAGGAAGCCATTATGACCATAAGCCGCCGCTTGGCACCCAAATACTTTATCTAATAGCCACATTCGTAGACACGAAAGGTGCATTGGCTACACACGCACATAATCATATTTTATGTTTAACCAAATAATCGAATGTACCTACCAACGCAATTCGGATACTAAGCGCATGGCCTAAAATCCTCTGACAACGTGACATATTGACTTTTGACGTTTTTGTTTTTGTCTATTTGCTCACTTGCATTTATAGATAAGTATTATGAGTGCGATTCAGGTTCATTTATTTTCCCTTAAATGTCTGTCACTGTTCTCATTCTAAGCAATTTTAGCACCTTTAGCTATTCTTGCCTTAGTTGCCATATTTGGCCTCGATGAAAGTTGCTGTCAATATTTTCAACTGACATTCTTGTTTTCGTCGCTGATCTCCTACTCTGACATTTCTGGCTTAACTTTTCTGTATACTTCTCGATTTTCTGCGAGTATTTGGGTTTCTTATAATGCGCGAGCTTCACTTGCTTTTGTCATTTCCCTGTTTCAGCTTTGCATTGGTTTGCGAAACTTGCGCGTAGATGGCTTTTAAGGCGCCTTTGCTGCCTTTGTTCCAAAAAAAGTCGAAATTTTTGCAAAAACACACTGCAAGTGAACTAAAGACTTTATCAGGCATATTTTTTATTCTTCAACACATAGCTTTCCTCTTTATCTATACACAATTCGACATGCATTTTCGAGTTATAAAGCAAGCTGTCTGCGTTGTTTTGGATGTAAGTAAGTAAGCGCTTGAGTGACCTCAGTCCATTCACCATACTTTACTTTCATTGCCGTCGGATTTTGCTTTCAACACCTTGACAGCCACCGTTATAATATCCTCTAATTTCTGTGATTGATGGAGACATCAGTTAGCTATTTAATTTCTACAGGGTGGGCCATATAAGACCTACTAATATTAAGCACAAATAACTTTTTTATTTTTTTTAATATTTATTTTTCTCTTTTTGTACCAAATGTGCTGTTTGGTGCGTTGTTATGGCCACTAGAGTTATCGGTCCATATTTCTTCGAAAATTAGGATGAAACGCCGGAATCGATTTCAGGAGCTTCTTACAGAACATTGATTGAAAACCTTTTGCGGCCAATGGCGGAACAGTATCCTAATTTGTGGTTTCAACAAGATGGAGCAACTCCGCATACTGCTAGGTAGTAGTCTTTAATCATTAGTAGGTCTTACTTGGCCCACCCTGTAGAATCATCTAGTGGTGGTTCATCATAGTCCAAATACCTAACCAAATATTCGTAGGGAGTATTCCTTGTAAAAGGCGAATCAAACAAAAGTGTATGGTCAAGTAGATTTATCTTATCCCGGTAGTTATTGATGCTGTTGTCTTGTAGTAGAAGTTTACCTTCGGTTTATTGTACTTTCGTGATCTTCTACATTATCGCGAATTACTTTTCTGACAAATAATTTACTTAACTGTAAGTAGATATTTTCGCATTGTGCGAGTTGTGTAAAAAAAGAATTTAAAATCGAGCTCAGCGTTTGAATTTCGAAAACTGCAAACTTTCAAATATTTTTAAATGTAACAGCCCAAAAACCTTATAAAAACATACATTTTCATCCAAAGTTTTCTTTCTTTCTTTTTTAACTAACAATAAAAAAATTAATGGGAATTAGTAACTAAAATCCAAAATTGGAGGAGGCTCGAAATCCGTTTTAGAGCTGTACTTTCCTTCACTTTTTTGTTCAGAATTGTTATTGAATTCTTCAGATGCCGAAACAAACACGCTTATATATTTTAAGAACAAATTGACCCTCCCAATTGACCCATTTAGGCATAGAAATCAAGACACTATAACGCTTTTCAGGCAGTTAGGCGGCGACAACTCCGGATCAATGTGCTAGTGCTTTGTCGTGGTGAAACAACACCTTTTTTCGCCAAATGCGGTCATATCTCCTTCAATTTTTTCTGAGTATTATCCAGTGATCATATTCCGCTTTCTAAGAAACCCATGAGGATGACGCCGTTCGCATCGCAAAAAATCGTCGCCTGACCTCTCCAGCCGATGGAACAGTATTTGCCCTCTTTGGAGCAGATTAACCGGGAGATATCCATTGTTTTGATTGTTACTTAGTTGCTGGTGTAATGTAATGATGAATCCAGGTTTCAACAGTGACAACTCGACGCAAAAATTCCTTCGGATCTCGCTTAAATTACTCCAAACACTGCCTCGATATTAACAGCTTCATCCCCTTCTTGTTGCTTGTGAGCAATCGCTGCACCCATCAGGCCGACACTTTTTTCATCGCCAACTTATTATGTAAAATATTAATTGCCATTCCGGTCGACGCACCATTGGTCTCTGTTACTTCGCGCACGCTAAAAGAGCTAACATGGCCCTCACGTTAAACAAAAAGAGCATTCGCACTCTCACAGGCGCCCTCACGGGCTTACAGATGAAGACCTTCAATCACTCCCTCAGAAGGAGCTGGTACAATTCATAAGCATACTTAACAGTCAATAGACAGCATAGGGTGCACAATAGATCAATATGGTCGCAGTGCTAAAGGGCCACACCTTAACCCTTTACAACCATTAAGCATTAACCATTACTTTGCGCACTTTCGTTTGTCGATCAGCGAGAATGATTAACTCGGTAACCACGTCTGGCAAGCGTCCTGGTCGCTCATCATCAAAAACGGATGTTCGCCCCGTTTAAGTTCGTTGAACTAATATCTAACTGTAGTCATACATGGCGAGGTGTCCCCATAGACAGCATCCAACTTTTCTTTTATCTCCTCGCATTTGTCCCATCCAACAAAAAGCTAATTGCCGAAAGATACTGCTCTTTTTCCATCTTTGCGAAAATCACGACACACGTCTTACTCGAATAGCTGCCAAGCCCAAACTAACAAATCAATCAATCTGAAATTCATTTTGCCGTCATTTCATAGAATTCAGCACACGATGCTAACACCAAATTACCTTAGGAACATCCACTGTAATCAAACACGGGTACTTATTGAACAACCCGCGTAGTTCAAAAGTATTTGAAAAGTGGAGTGGAGTTATAAAATTTTCTCTTGTTTGGTACTCTTTTATTTTCCAGTGTTTTATTAAATAGGATATTAACCCATCTTCGGCCGCTACAAGAATTCGTCATAATTTTTCCATTTCCTTTTTAGTCAGTGCTTATAGGACCATAATCAAGAAAAATTAAAAAAAAAAAAAATTCTGACCATCGGTGTTTGAGATATGGACTGGTCGAAAAATCGACCGCTGGCCAAAAACCGTCAAATATATTAAAAAAAAAATACAACATTTATGAAAAAAATTTAGCACACGAAGTCAATTTATTTCATTTTATTTCAAATACAAATATTTTTTTGTTGTTTTATTGATAGAAAAGTCAGCTTACAAATTTTTATGATAATCATCAAAATATTTAGTATGTAAATGAATATTGCATTTTTTGCATGTAAAAATAGTATGTTTCTGGCAAAATTTACACCGCCGAAATTTGTTTTCAATGCTTCTCATGACGGCGTGTACCCTTTCATTGATCCGAGGAAGGTTCGATGGACCTTCATCTCCATGTTCGTTTTCATACTCGTCCTCGTCCTTGTCGTAATTCAATAATTCTGTTGTGACTTTGGAACGAAAATCAATTTGTGACAGTGGTTTTATCTTTTAAATTTTTGCCATCATACAATGAAGTTTCCATGCATTGACCATTGCGTTACCAAGAGCATTTCTCCATATTGGCCACCACCATTTTTTTCCTCTCATACATATTCTATAATTATCCACCGTAGCAGTAGAGTTATTAGTCATAACATTGACTACAGCATTATCATTCCACCGAACAGTCAATATTTCTTGCTGATGATCAAGTACTTGGTCAAATGTTCCTCGTATTTCTTTTTTTAAATTTCTCAAAGGAGAATCGCCCATTCTATTTTCGCGTATAGTACCAGTTGCAAAAAATCGACGTTCGTTCAGAAGGCACATTAGATGGTATGAAGAGAAAAAATTATCAAAGAAAATGATGTGGCACTCAGGGTCATATACGTTGGCAAGCAAGTCTAAGACTGTCTGTGCGCCTAGACCAATAGTTTTATCGTGAGGGGTTGCTGCTCCCCCGTACAATGAACTAGAAAATAGGTACCCACTTTCAGAGCATAAGCACCATGTTTTAAACCCAAACCGGATTGGCTTTCGCTTGATAAACATTTTGCAGGAGTGGCGTCCAAAGTATGGAATCATCTGTTCGTCTATAGAGAGATTATGGCTAAAGACTCCAAACTGCATAAAATTTTTGTTGAGGGCGTCAGTAATAGGACGAACCTTCGCAAAACGGTCTGCTGCGTATAGTACCCCGATAGGTACAATATTCCAATAAACCCTTTTAGGATAGTTCCGCCCTAGTTCGATATTAGACGAATGTGAACTAGTTCGATTTGTAGGTATTTTCTAATAGTCCCGTACCATCCAATATAGGACAGGTTCGATTTTGGAGGTAAGGTACTAGTGCTGAACTAGAATTTTGGTTCACTAGTAGTGATTTTCCCTGCAGGGGTAGTACCTTTCCTATACCACAAAGATACTTACTTCCATCTCTTTCAATAAGAAAAAAATATTGCTAGATTTTGTTCTATCCTACATGACAGTTCCTGGCCAGCGGTCGATTTCTCGACCACTAAAGTTTACGTCCATGAAACAGTAAAAATTATTGCAATATCGATATGATCCTTTTTTGATTCTCTTAATTTCATCTTTTCTCTTCACAATAAATTAGTAACAATTATTTGTTTTTTTGTTTTTCATTATTTTTTAATCTGCACAAAAAACACGTAAAAATAGTGACAATTTCATTATTTTACAAAAATCTGCCCTGAACCTTTTTTTCTTAGAAAATTACGCTCTAGAAATTAACTAAATTCCAAATTTAAAACTTGTGAAAACTGATCAATAAATTTACATTTAGTTTCTGAGATATTGGAGTCCGAAGTTGGTGGTCGAAAAATCGACCAGCTGCCGAAAATGGGTTAATGTCGACCGTCAGGTTACTTCCTGCGTATTTCCGCATCTCATTATATCTCTTTTGCTGTCAGGCCCTGGTAACTGTCTATCTTTTATTTCGCTAAGTCAAAAGCGATAATTTTCAGTGGCGGCATCGGAAACAGTTGGATCTTCATTACTCTCTTTTTCTACATTGCTGAGTAGCTGTAGGAAGTGAGAGACCTATATGGGTACATGGATTATTGAGAAGGGCAGGCATTCATTTATAGAATTTTTTATATTTCTTAACATGCCTCACGCTTTCTTCTGTGCTCCCTATAAGTCATGATCCGTGTCTGCTGAGAATGTTTACCAATGAGATATTTTGATTGTATAGCTGCAATCTCCTTTCTTCGCTGTTAATCTCACTTCTTACAATTTTGTACTCGGTGTCCGTTATGACTTTTTGTCTGAAGTGTAAATAGGCAACTATCTTTCTTGTTGGTGTTCTTGGAATTATTTGCATTCACTTTTATTTTCCCTCCTAGCTTCATTTTTTTAATCTGATATTTTTCCTTATTTTGCTAAAAGTATTGCACAGGTGGTTATTGCAGGGATCCTATATACCATTTTTTTACAGACGTTGGTATCGGTTTATTGGTTTTTAACTGTAAACCTTAGCTTCATTAAAATCAGGGTGTGATACGTTCCATCATTTGAAGAAGTTAATGAATGCACGTCTTGGACAGTCAAAAGAAGAACTTTTCTTTTTGTTAATATGCAGCAAAACACTTATTTGTTATACGTAGGTGATTTTGCGATCAAAATAGTATTAGTTGTTCAGCGCTTTCGTTTAAAGCATTTTTATTAAGTCTGTTTTTTTATTCCTGGTATAATATTCGTTTCTATTCGTGCCAGAAAATCTCCCTTTATGTGCACTTCTTCGTGTTTTAGAATGCTATCAATAATTGCTTCCAGTTTCATATAAAAATCGTCTTTTTCTTCTTGGCCTTAAGTGATGTCTGTGGCATAGATGCGTATAAGATTTGTTACTTCACTCTTCTTAATTTTAATTTAAATAAAATTATTAGTAACTAGCAAACCCGGCCCCCTTCGCTGGGCACACTGAAATAGAATAGATATGGTTTAGAACAGAAAATATATGATTTTCATATTATTTATTTCTTTATTCTTTATTCAAGCGCTTTGGCATAAACAATATTTTTTTGTTTTCCTATTTGTTTTTGAGTAAATATAAAAATTGAAAATCAGGAAAAAAGAAGATTGTTTTTAAATTTCAAATCAACGCATTTTCCGCCCCAAGCGTTAAAAAAGTAAGCGACATTATGGCTGGTTCAAAAGAACGCCGTACCCGTTGCCAGTGCTCCGAATTACAACCAAACTTCACGAAACCCATCTTCAATACCTACTTAACAATGTGTGTAAGTTTGGTTTAATTCGGTGCAAAAAAACGGCGGGTCCACGTTTTGGCATATATTTCGAGACCCTAGTCATCAATAGGTATGGAAATTACCCCGTATTAAAGCATTCACCAACAGCTTTCATTTGATACCCATATTGTACAAACACATCCGAAGGTTACCCGGGTCCACGTTTTGACCTATATCTCGAGCCCTATTTCCAAAATAAAATATAATCCATGTTACTCGTGGATGATGTAGCTTTCGAATGGTGAAAGAAGTTTTAAAATCGGTCCAGTAGTTTTTGAGCCTATTCATTACAACCAAACAAACAAAGTTTTGCTCTTTATAATATTAGTGTAGATGTGGTGAACTCGACTATTTCTGTCTATTTTGAAAGTCCAAATATATTTTTGAATATGGAAAAGGAAAACTACTTTCACAATTAATTTAATATCAATTATTCTTCTGTTATCGATTTTTTTTCTTTGTCTCGTATTTTTCACTTCTTTAATATTCGCTACAACTTTCCTCTGCACGACGCGCAGCGACCATCCATCGGGCATGATAAACATATTTCAGTTTTATTTTTCTTATGTATGCATCTACTTATGCCATCCTCTGTGCTTTGCATATTCCGAACGATAACACTTTAATATATTTACTAACTTTTTTAAAACCCCCAGTGCTACCAACACTCGACATAACAATATTTTAAAGTAAATGTGACAACACCAAAAATACTCGCATGCGCAAGCAATTTGACCTCTGTTGCGTGGCTCCCTCCTTCTGATATCTGCTTAACAAATTAACTTCCATATTTTCATCACAAGAAGTTAATTTTACTTTGCCGAAGAAAAACTAATTAATTTTAACGCAGCTGCAATGGAAGTGGGTGCAACATCCGCTATCTCACTGCACACACGTGAGTGCGCCAATATGCACATATGTATGTGTGAAAGCTATATAAGTAACCAACACATATATTTTAATATTTTTTAGATTCTCTTTTCTCTTCAAAATGTGTACCCACATGAGTGTAAATATGTATTTGTACATGCAATAACATAGCATACAAATATGTATAGGTGTCTACACTGCAGTACTGCAAATGGAATGCACGCAATCGTTCGAGTGTTACTAATTCCCCTGTTTCCCATCTATGTGTGCACACATTTACACTCTCTCACAAAAGGGGAGAATGTACAGAATAACCTTCTTCAGAAGAGATTTTGGTGTATAAGTTCTCGTTATTCCGAACGGTTTAGAGCAACACATTTTTATTCCGCAAAAATGAAGCAAGAAAAGGCAGTTTATACGAACACAATCGCAGTGAAAGGGGGTATTTTCCTGTAACTAATATTTTCTTAGTCCCAAAATAACTGAAGTAGTTAAATGCTACCTTTTCGACTATCTTACAAATGGTTCGAAATTGCTGCAGAAGTAAAACTTAATGGGTATGTTAGTATGTTTAGAAGGGATCTAATTTTTTGAACTTTGTTCCCTTCACAAAGCTTGAAGAAGGTTCAGACCTTACTTTTCCGATTCTGAACGCTTACTATGGAGCCTTACCATAACTTAAGTATTTAATCTATGTGTCAACTCTTATGAAGTCAAACGACTTCCAACCGCCATCTTTATTTTTCAAGATTTTAAGTCAAATTCTTTTATATTAGCGTATTTTCTAGATCAAAATGTTGTCAGCCAGAAAACAGCGTTAAAAATCAGCTACTATGGCTTATCTTAAATGGTTCCTTGGTTCTAAATATTGGCCGCATAGTGGAATTGAATGTGGAGGCAATAGTTCATATTATTTTTCAAGTGACAACTAAATAGAACTGGATTCTAGCTAAGCTTGATTAAACCCTCAGGGACCAATTTTGTCTACATTTCGTATAAAAAGATACAAATAGCCATTAAAAAGTCTGGCTGGCAAATACGCTCAGTGCCTACCAGCCCACAAAGATATCTTAGTAGACTAAACGAATGGATTTATTAGCAAGAAAATTAACTTTGATCTTATAATGTTTGCGTACCACTATCACTTCATAAACTCTACCTCAGAGTAATACCTCGAAGAAACATAAAGAAGACGGATCGCAGAGCGATAAAAGAGGGATGAGGTTCAGCGCACTAGACAGAGCTAGTTTAGTGGAGCGATAGTCACGCCAGCGACTCACAGCGGACAAAGCTCCAGACCTGCCAAAATACTGCTTTCAGGATAGCCACGAAATGCCTCCTGATGTCCCCCCTCTTCCATGATCTCGGTCAAAGAGCACTGCAAAATGCTCAACAAGCAATTTTTTATTTGGGTGTGACCGTAAGAATCGCCCCCAAGTGAGTCAGGAGACATTTCTCTCAAATACACCGACGGGAGCCAGGACCAAACAAAACTGGAACTACTGAATCGTATATATAAACTTTTTCTACGCCCTTTCGAATGGTAGTCACGTCCGAACAGTATACAGATAGAAATCTAACAACATTCATCGGGAGTCTCTTACCACCTTCCTAAACTTCTGACCTGGAATGCCATCATCGCAGTCCAACCACCACCCATCGCAGACGCAGACGAGCAGAAGAGCTTCAGTTGCCTCTTGAGACCAGCGTAACTTTGGAACAATAACGTTCTAAATATTGTGACAGGTTAAACTCCTACTAATCTAGAGTCGGCTCCAACAAACACAATTTATGTATGTCCGGCGTGTGAAGATACTAACCATCTATTCACATGCCCTCATAAGCGAAGTTTCTCTCTATCAATAGCTAAACTGTCGAAACAGCACGTTTCTGGGGTCTTTAGATGAATTAGACGATGTTTATGGGTAACTAAACTGCACTGGTAGGGCATACTGAACTGCTACAACAACAACAATAACAGCAATGGGCTGCAGAATACGTAGGTCTAGCCCACTCGTTTTTGACGTGATCATACTGATTACTGGTCACTGTTTCAGACAAGTCCCAGCAGAATTGTAAGATTAGTGGTAACTATAAAACGGAAAACGTCAAACAGTATCTCTAACTCTGTCTAGTTTTCACTGAGGTACACTTATGGTGGTTCTTTTTTCTGTAACACTTCCTTCGATTCTTAATGAATCCTAGTTTAAAAAGTGTCCCTTAAGCTTCATGATGTTAGAGATACCTTTAGGAAAAATGTATCACAAAGGATCCATTGCGCCTACATGAATTTCTGATTCTGTGGCGGAGAAAAAAGTTTCTAGTTTATAAGTAGTTCGCTTCTGTTGAAAACGGACTAATTTGAGAGTGACTAGACTTATATCAGTCGCAAAAAAACTGAATCAAATTTGATATTTCAAATTAAAATTTAATATTTCTATACATTGCAATAGAGGCATTTTCATTTACTATTTTTTCTGCATTTTATAAAAATAACCACTTTCCAATATCCGCGAAGTTTTTAGTGCGAGTTCGACTGAAGGTATCAAATACTCATACGTAACCGCACACAAATACATGCGTATTAAAAGTAACCCATTAGCAATATTTTCTATGGAAATGTGAACTGGTTCCATTCTAAAATTGAGTAGTACTGCGCTTCTCTTTTAGCAGATCCTTTAAGCCTCATATTAATACCTATATGGAGTGTGCGGATGTGTGTATGTGCATTTGCATGTGTGTGCTTGTGGATTCATCGAAGCAGTAAATGCGTAGTTATGTGTGAATGGACTTGTGTTACCTACAAGTTGCTGCATTGATTGGAACCGGAAGATGATAACAGTTAATGGGGAAATGGAACGAAATACTTTTGTAAAATGACAAAAAAACTCCGCAAGAATGGAGAAGAGAAAACGGAAAGAGTAGCGAATCTTCAATGAAAGTTGTCGACGAATTCGATGAATTGAATTGCGGTTGTTGTTGTGTGTATATACCATACACATACATATACAAATGTGTTGGTGCTCTACAATAATTGTCTGAGAAGTTATTTGGCTCAAGCAAGATGGAAAAATTTATAATTCAAATATAGTCAAACATTCCCCGGCACAGGAATATAAAGCGAAATGAAATTGCCGATGAGCTTGCCAGGAAGGGGTCGACAGAACCGGTTTCAGTTGTCCCCTTCTCAGACATCGGTGTCCCCTTGACCGTCGTTAAAGAGAAACTACTCAATTTCTTTCTAAAAAAGCGCAAGGCAGATGGAGCTCTGTCTCATCGAGTGCTATTTAGGAAATACTATGGCCTCAATACGATAGAAACAGAACGCTTAAGGTGATGGGAATCCCCCGCCATTCAAATTCCAAACCGCTATTGCAGAAACTGTGGGGGTCCTTCAGAGAAAGAGACTGTAGAACATATTCTCTGCAAAGGTCCGGCTCTGGCGGCTAGGCGCTTGAGATTGCTTAGCGTGCCCTTTGGGGAGGGCTAAAATAAATTCTCCAGCCTAGATCCCTTTTCTCTCTTCCACTACATTAGCAGCACTGGATGGCTGTAGACGGTTTTCTCTTCACTCAATTTTTTTTCGCAGGTAGTGGTCTACTTTATGGTATCAAACTGGCACGTAAATGCTACTTGTAGCGTACCTGGGGTACTCTTGCCATTTAACCTATAGTGAAACATTAGTGATATAGAGTTTTATATTTGTAACAAAAAACTCGATTTTAACACCAAATAATCAAGTTCTGTAGTATCAGAGATCCCCATTTGTTCGCGAGGTTAACGAGAATTTGGGGCATAGAGCGCATAATTCGCGCTGGATCTGCTTAAATAGAATAAAACATTAATAACCGGCAGAAACGAAAAAGTTCATAGCGCTCGCCCTACAAACAAAACTATTCAAAATAATTTTAACAAATCGTCCCCTTTCTGTGTTAACCTAATGTCTACAAAATCATAATTTTCAGTAACTCGATAAAAATGTTTAGGAGTTACTTATCTTCTGTGAAAAGTTATAACTTATTTGTTTCGATACTTATAGTAGATACGAGGTTTTTGAATTCGAACATGTAGATACGAGAAAAATCGAAACGCTCTGAATAAAATTCTATAATCATTATGATCATTATATGTTTTGTTTTACGTAACAGGAGTGCTAAGGAGTGTTTTACACTAAAAATCTTAATTTCGAAAAAAATGAAGTTGCGAGGTTAACACAGAAAGGGGACGAAATTTCTGCTTAATAGTTTATTTTGCAGGGGGCAATCATTCGAAGCACGCACGTCTTCCTGTAATAACAAAGTATTTGATAGAGGAGATTCTGCGAAAAATATTCAAATCGTCTGCAGAGAGTAGATACGATTAATACTTGAAGCAACCACCGACATCATTAAGGAAAAGCATAAACAAGTTAGAACCGAGAATGCCTCCTTGTGGTACTCCAGAAGTTGACACAAATGTATGGGATTTAGTATTCGCAATTTCAACAAATGAGATGCCATTTCACAGGTATGATTTCAGCCAAGAAAGGAAAGCCGAGTGGAAGCCTAGATTTTCAAGTTCCCAAAAGAGAATTTTGTGTGGAACCATGTCAAATGCTTTCGAAATATCGGCGTATATGGTGTCAATTTCAGACCTACTCTTAAACTCGGAGACACAAAATTTCACAATTTTCATATAAAAATTAAAAAAATTAACAGCAATTATTTTAATTACAATTGCATTCTTAATCATTTAAAAATTTGACTGAAAAATTAATTGATTCATGCCCGCACAGCGGGTGGTATAGAACAATATGGCTCTAACAGCTTGCCTCTTTGATTTGGCTCGAATACCTGTTTTGGTTCGCTCATGGATGTAGTAGCAGTTGTAGCAAGAACAGGAAACCAGCCTAGTAGTTCTTTTTTCCTCTATTAAAAATTAATATTTTGGAGCTTCAGTGCAATTAGGAGTGCACACATCCCATTCTCTATAAGCGTCTATGCCGCTTTATTAAAGAAAAGTGCTGAAAATACGCTTTGGTGCGCATAATTTGTAAATTAAGCAAATGTGCCCATTGGGACCCAAATGACAATGATAAGCTTGCATTCGCATGCTATTAAGCAAACATTCGTCCATTACAGTGCGCACTTTTATGACATAACATCATAACATGTGCCCATTTCAAGCGACGCAGTCTTCTAATCATTGCACCAAGCACTCAGATGTGCCTATCTATTGAGATTGCAGAGGGGGGGAGGCGCGTTGCACGACAATGATTATTCCATAATTCCGTGACAAGTCCCTGCGAGGGACAGTTATGGCAGTAGCCGTGGCAAGAACGTCTAGTAGCAGCTGCAGCTGCAGCATCTCCGCCGTGCATGCGGTGCCGTATTGTCACTAGCGCGAGCGCGACCAGACACTGACGGGAGCGCTGCCCATTATATTGTCATATGCATTACCGTTGTACTCGCACGCCTTGCCACCGCATAAGTATTTACGCTGCGACAACTGTCAACGCCACCACCACCAACGCCTAGGCTAATGTTTATAATTACAAAGCACTTACGTTACCACTTTTCGCATTGCCGCATCATTTCAAACACCCGTTCAAGGCAACGCAGACAATTCGCACATTTCCAATTGCAGATGCCAGCGACATGCTGGCGCTATTGGCGCATGCTACACACACACACATACAAGCGCCTTTGCCACATGTTGGCGCAAGGCATACAATGCGGTGTCTAACGAGCTGCCTGTATAGGCGCAGACACGTGTGTGCCGAGGAACCAACCAACCCAACAACCAGTGCTAGTTTATTGTAAATGTAAATATAAACAGCACACACACACGCACTCATGCGGATGCATATGTGTAAATGACACTTATAGATGTGTGTGTGCGTGTGTGCCTACATGTTAATTAGACACCATTTGATGCATGCCGCGACAATAAGGAACGTAAACTTTGCAATTTTGCTCTACTCAAGTTGCTCATTGCCTAACTGTGAGCGACATTTGTGGGGGTGCGGTGCTGGTACTGCTACCAATTTCACCACCGTGGGTACCATAACAACCCCCACAGCAACACTTCCATCACTGTTTTCTTTTTCCCCCCAATTCTTCGCTTGCCACATTCCAGAGCGCTTCATATTTGTTTACCATCTAACAGTTATTGTTGTTGCTTCTACTTATCACCAGCATAAACATTATGCTGGTTGTGATGAAGCTAATAATGATGATAGCGTAAAATTTTCATTTCAAATGTTTGTTCCTGCTGCGATACTAAGTATTTCTATGCCATTTGGGTATTTCGGTTTGTAAGCAAACTTTTGCGGGGTCACAGTGCCTATGAGCACCAAAGGGGGGAAAAAGGAAGTAGTCATGTACCAGTACTCTCTTTACCATTTGATATTTATATACAGACCTACTAGGTTTGTAGTTCTTCAATACTTCATACATGATTTTAATTCTTATTCATGGGTTCAGTTTTCAGGTTAGGGAGAGTAAAGAGTTGGGTTGTAAAGAGCAGAAGTGAGTAGCTAATTAGAGCGTGGTGTTTTTATTACTGTTTTTGGATAATTTAATGCTTGTTTATTATCTTTTTAGCTTAGAAAATATATTTGTCGGTGTTTGATCGCACGATTAGAATCCTGCTTCTAACTGGGAACCTGAATGGAGCCAGTGGTAATCAACCTGCCTGCCATCTTTGCACGGTTGTAGGTCATGCAGACCAGGAGGAAGGATATGTAAATAAGCACATACCACGCATAGATACATAACATAATTGGCGCTTACACGCTTTTTGCTCTACCTCCACTTTGAGGCGTGGAGAGAAGGCGTACACGTGGAGATTTGTCATTGTCTGCCGAGGACGGATCACTATTAGAAAAATCGTTTTCTATCAATTGGTGTTTCCTGCTCGGGATTTCGAAGCCGGGCACTATCTTCTGCTATGGCGACCAACATTTGCGCTTAGGTAAAAAATAAAGCCCGCAAATGACTTGAAAAATAGAAGCAGCCATATTAAATTGCGAATATTTAAGTAAATTTTTCCATTACTCGTCAGTGACATTTCAATGCTGTAAAATGCGAAAAAAATTACTTCCATTAATCCAACTTGCTTTTTATGCACTTCAAGAATTTAATTATGACATTTTTACGTCCTCTACTTACCGTTAAACTGTGTGTGCAGTTACCCCATAGCCGCGCAATTGACTTTAATATTTCTGTTAATTACTTTCAATAGTACTCAATGCGATTTATGGCCAATGCTTGTGTTTTAATAAAAAGTAGATTCCACTCGCGGCGGCAGCATTGGCACGAACGTCGTGGATAAAAGAGGACGACACTGAAAGGAAGAAGTAGGGAAAATATGCAAAAAATAAGGAGGGAAGCGAGTATGCGTTGACTCTTGCGCCAACAGTTAAATTAAAAATCAACAAGGATATAAAAAATTTTCATTTCATACTTCGAGTCCCTCTTTTTCTACTATTTTCCTCCACAAATGGCAGTTGTGCATCCACACAAACATACTTACGCTGAGGAGGCAACGCTGCGTGCTAAATTGTTTTTGTTCTTGTTATTGGCAATTGCTGCAGTCAAGCGAGTGGTGGCTGTGCAGACCTTCACCGACCAACTTGCATGCCCTTGGTGGCACGTGGCAACAGGTGCATTTGTCGTTGCTGCTGCTTTAATTTTCACAGCTGTGTGCACTTCTTGTTTGTTTTCTGTTGTTGCTTATTGTCTTTGTTCTCTCTCTCTCTCTCTTGGCCTGCTCAAATGATTTAATTTCATTTGTTGCAAATGATACCCGGAAAGTAGCTGTGTGAATATTAAAGGGGACACACGCAACAAGATACATCCGTGGACAATGTGACCATGCTGGAGCAGGCATCAAGTGTAGTTGTTTTTGTTGTTTTCACAGTGTAAAATAAAAGATGCTGTTGTCCACAGTAATTAGCGCTGAGAAGTTGTTAAGTGCTATTAAGAAGAAAATTAAAGAGAGCTGCTCATGAAAGTGCGTGAAAATAGAATTGCACGCCCAACTGTTGGAGTGAAAGCTCGCATGGATATTAAAGTAACGTATACGACATGTGCCACTGGGCGAAAGGCAAATAAAAGTGATATACAATAGTTGAACGATGTGAGAAATAAAAATGAACAAACATCGTAAAATAAAACTACTACCAATTTTTTTTTTTTTTTTCGTGCTTTCCCCCTATTTTGCAATCGCAACTAAAGGCAATCGGCAGTGGGGAACAACGAGTGCATTGCACTTCCAGGGATGCGCGCCCTTCGTGGTGTGAGTAGTAGGCCATGTAAGCTAGCAACTATTGGCACAGGCGACCACATGTCAAGCGCTTTGCCACAACAACAATGCACTTTAAGGAAAAAAGCAATTTCTCGATGTTTTTGTGGTTAATAGTTTTTTTTTATATTTTTTTGTCCCTTGTGACTTGTAAGTCAGTTAAATAAATGGCGAGTTGTGGCGACTTCTTTATTTTACACATGAAAAGATAAACAGATACTAGGGTGGTTTAATTTGTGAAGGCGCGCAAATTTTATTTCAGAAATCTTTGGAACAAGTTGAGACCCTATGTTCCAAAGAAAAGGGATTGCCTTTGTTGGATCACCCTAATGGCATTCGTAACGAATATTAAAATACTCAAACATTCACTCATAATGTAAGCTGAAACAGTTTATGACATTTGTGAGTTATACACTTTAAGGTTTATCAGCACTTCTTATTTTTTGTATATAAAAAGGAACATTTTTGAAAATAAATTGTAAATCGTAATGTGGAGTGCTGAAAAAAATAACTGATATTTTTTGTCGTCGTTTCGTCTGAAGCTGCAGGATTTTGGTTTTCTTAAGGATTTTGGCTTTGTACTCATTTCGTCTCAGGTTACAGTCGTCATTTCGTCGGGAACAACAGGATTTTGGCTCAACAGCAGAATTTTGGATTCCTTACCGCAGAACTTTCGCTTCTCTGGCCAGCATTTGCGCACCTCCACTACCTAAGTTTTGTGCTGCCTTGGAAAATGATCCTTGGTTCAACAACCTTGCAAACACAATTTGATATAACTGTATATTATAAATACGCGTCATTTTTATATATTGCACAATTCAGCCACGCTGCGCTGCATTAGATCAGTTAATGATTTGGGATTCCGCTACTTCGAAGCTGAAGAGCAGAAATCTCTACTGCTGAATTCTGCACATAAAGTTTTATATATCTTCAGATAAAAGCTAAAGTTTCGAGTTCCACATTAAGGTTTTTTTTGTTTTTTTTAGGCGTTGTGGTAGCGCGCTACCCTCAAGTGGCCTTCTGAAACCATTTTGAGCCTGTTTCTCTCCATCACCCCTCGCCGCGGGACAACCGTCGAGGATTACTTCGCGGGGAGGGAAGGCGATTAGTCGCCGTTGCTGAATCGCAGTCTTTCCAGACGCCACATCTCTTTTACAATATCGGCCACTAAGTCACATGCCGCATTCCACTGTTCCTTCGAGCGCAGCATATGATGTACGAATGTTTCCAGCGAAGGAGGTTCTCCAAACGTTCTATAGAGCCTTTCTTTTGCAGAACGGAAGTGCGAGCATGTGAAGAATATGTGGCGAACGTCGTCTAAAATGTTTCCATCGCAGTAGTCGCAATAGGGACTGACGTCGAAGTTAAACCTGTATAGATATGCTTTGAAGCATCCATGTCCACTCAAAAACTGCGTCAGGTAGAAGTCCACTTCTCCATGTGGCCTCTTTAAACAAAGCTTTAGGTTGGGAATACATCTGTGCGTCCAACGCCCTTTGGCCGAGTTGTCCCACCTAGTTTGCCACTCGTCGATGCAATTATCTCGTAACGCGGTCCGAGTAGACGGACTTATAGGTCGCTGTTTGACCGACTTCTCCTCCTATTTGGGGCCTGTGTCGTAATGTTGTTCCACAAATGGAGGGACCTGCAGTTTCAAGCCGACTCCGAACGGCAGATAGTTTTTTTATGAGGAGCTTTTTCATGGCAGAAATACACTCGGAGGTTTGCCATTGCCTACCGAGGGGCGACCGCTATTAGAAAAAACTTTTTCTTAATTTTGGTGTTTCACCGAGATTCGAACCTACGTTCTCTCTGTAAATTCCGAATGGTAGTCACGCACGTACGGCGGCCGAATTTTTAACTGCTTATTAATATTTTGAAACTGACAGAAGGCACGGCTAACGGACTCTTCAGGCCACGACCACGCTTACACGACAATATCCTTTTCATGAAATTTTCCATAACCGAATTGCAAAGTAGGTGCCCTATGCCTCGATAGCCTCACGAATTTCATCTTTGACCTCTTGAATCGTCCCTGGGCTGTTGGCGTAGACCTGCTCTTTCACGTGGCCCTAAAGAAAAAATTCACGTCATCTCGGTGGCCAATTGTGACCACCTCTTCGAGAGATAACACGGTCGGGAAACTTTTCCCGTAAAAGATCAATGATTTCGTTGCTTGTGTGGTACGTATAGCCGTCTTGATGAAAATAATCGTTGTTCAGATCAATACCATCCAATTCCGAGCATAGAAAATCGTTAATCCTCTCTCGATAGCGCAATCCTGTTATTGGAAAACCCATATTTTCCATAGAGATTTAATTAAATAGCCAATTGTCTCATTAAATTTGTCTATGGAAGCAAATTATTGGTCTCGAATAAATCCTTAACTGCGTCATGACTTTACTAAAAGTCATCGATTATTATTGTTGCGTTTCTATATAATCGGCTATAGCTTCCGATATAGAAAATAAAAATCCGAATTCACTGCTTTTTGTAGAATAATTAAATAAAATTTAAAAGTTAATAGTTAAAAATGAACTGCTTAGTACGAATTTTGATAATAAAAATTTTAATCGTGCGCAGAAATTTCGAAAATATTTCCGTTCATAAAAAACCAAAAAAAGTAAAAACACAAAAAGCATCCAAGCAGCCTAGTGTACACGCCCACATACCCCATGCGAATATCCTCCAGTGCGTTTTTACTTTGCTCTAAATTTAATAAAAACGCGTTGTCGTGCCAGTGTGACTTAGCGTCGAATGTCAACTCTGTTCAAAATTACTGAATTCCGCTCGAAATGAAAAGCCACACTCGCTGGACACACACATACACATATGCGTATATATGTGTGTATGTGTGTATGTGTGAGTTTGTGCTCAAGTAAACCACTCCCTTTATGTCGCTCATAAATTTTGCTTATATCGCTGCCAGCTGAACGCATTGCACACCATTTTTCCTTTCCACTGCAACAGAGCGCACCGCACCGCACCGCACCGAACTCTCTGGGTGTAAAATCGCCCGAAGTGTAAAGGAGGGTCAATAGTTTAATTTCTATTTCTGTTTCTATTTTTATTTCAATTGCATTTTTGTTAAATAAAAACTCTTCACTGCGCTATGCAACTTGACGCTTATGCCCAGTGGTGCCCATGGAGGGTGTGTGTTGTTGGTCGGAGCGCTGTGTTTAGGGTGTACGAGTATAAGTGTTCGGGGACAGTGACTGGCTAATAACAAAAATTGCGCATTCAAGTCCATTGGGGCAGGGGTGGGGAACTGTTGGCAATTACTTTGTTCTGTTGCACTTCTGTTTACACAAAGCCATTGTTGGTTTTATTGTTTTGATGGTTTTGCTGGGACGCGAAGTTTTTGTTTGTATGCTGGAGCACTGCAATTCCTTTAAGCTGCCGCATTTGTTGCGCTCGCTGTGCAATCATTAATTTTGATTAGCTTTGTTGAGCGTTAAAGCAATTCTTTTCTCAACCTTGGCGCAACACAGAGGGTGCGCAGTTTAATGAATTAATGAATGGACTGAGTTGACGATTTAATATGGAATAGCGTGAAGATTAATATTTAGATTTTAGTTTATGTCGTGGGATTTGCCAGTTGAAGTTACTGAATTGATGAAATTTAATTAGTGAAACTCATATTTTATCTCTTCCCAGAAAAAAGTGAAAACTTTTAGTGGAGATTCTGACGGGACACTGTCTCACTCCATCGTAAGCAGTCCATGCACAATATGTGACGAAATCAACGCATGAGGAACTCTTGAAGGCCTACTCTGCCACTGCCCTGCACTTAGCAAAACCCGAATAAACTGCTTAGGCTCTCAACAATAGAAAGCGTGGCAGATCAAAAAATTAGCGGCCTGTTAAAGACAAAATATAAGTTTCATAAACTTCGCATACAAACATTTGGTATCACTATGGATCAATTTATGATCTATGTGCTATCCACAGAACCAACCAAGTCCAACATAACCTAACCATAACCTCGATACGCGTCAGTATTGCCATCTCTCTGACTTTCTTCTTCTTCTTAATTGGCGCGATAACCGCTTACGCGATTTTGGCCGAGATTAACAAAGCGCGCCAGTCGTTTCTTTCTCGTGCTAACCGGCGCCAATTGGACACACCAAGTGAAGCCATGTCCTTCTCCACCTGATCTTTCCAATGCAGAGGAGGCCTTCCTCTTCCTCTGCTACCACCAGCTGGTACCGCATCGAATACTTTCAGAGCCGTGGCGTTTGTATCCATTCGGACGACATGACCCAGCCTACGTGGCCACTGGATCTTTATTCGCTGCGCTAGGTCTATGTCGTCGTAAAGCTCATACAGCTTATCGTTCCATCGCCTGCGATATTCGCCATTGCCAAAGTGCAAAGGTTCAAAAATCTTGCGCAGAATCTCTCTCTCAATCACTCCAAGCATCGCTTCATCGGATGTTGTCATTGCCCACACTTCTGCGGCATACGTTAGGACGGGCATGATGAGACCCTTGTAGAGTGTTAGTTTTGTTCGTCGAGAGAGGACTTTACTGCTCAGTTGCCTACTTAGCAGAGATTCTACGTTGGATTTCCAGGCTGGCATTGTTATCGGTGTTAATGCTGATTCTTAAATAAACGAAGTATTTTAGATGATATCGATATCATCGCCATACGCCAACCATTGTACGCTCACACGACAGCGAGTCGCCCTGTCTGAAACCTCGTTTGGTATCAACCGACTCGGAGAGGTCCTTCCCAATTCTGACAGCGCTGCTGGTGTTGAGCAGCGTCATCTTGCATAGCCGTATTAGTTTTGCGGGGATACCAAACTCAGACATCGCGGCATACAAGTAACTCCTTTCCGTACTGTCGAATGCAACTTTGAAGTTGACGAAAAGATGGTGTGTGTCGATTCTCCTTTCATGGGTCTTTTCCAAGATTTGGCGTATTGTGAATATTTGGACGATGGTAGACTTTCCAGGTCTAAAGCCTGATTGATAAGGTCCAATCAGTTGGTTGACGGTGGGATTCAGCCTTTCACACAATACGCTCGCTAGAACCTTATAGGCGATATTTAGAAGACTAATCCCGCGGTAATTGGCCCAGATTGCAGGATCGCCCTTCTTATTCATTGGGCAGAGCACACTTAAATTTCAATCGGCAGGCATGCTTTCATCCGACCATATTTTGCAAAGGAGCTGATGCGTGCACCTTACCAGCTCCTCGCCACCATGTTTGAATAGCTCAGCCGACAGTACATCGGCGCCCGCGTCTTTGTTATTATCACCTCGTCATGGTCGGGTAGCGGAACGACAATTCCGTCGCCAACGATTGGGATATCGGGATCCTCTCACTCTCTGTGCAGCTATCACTATTTAACAGGTTCGAGAAGTGATCCCTCCATAATTTAAGATTGCTCTGTACGTCAGTCACCAGTTCGCCGTCTTCTCTCTAATAGAATTTTCGGGCGTTGTTCCTTGTTTCTTCTTTCGAATAATACGTATCTTTCCTTTCTTAACTCTCGGTAGCGATCCCATATGGCTCGCGTTGCGCCCGATCGCAGCGTGGCTCTATAGGTAGCATCTTTTCTTTCTGCGGCAGCATGATACTCCGTATTTCGTTTTTTTGGTTGGGTAGATGTACGCTGTTCGCTGCACAGCGGCGTGTAGGAATCTGGTGCTGCAGACTACCATGTTTCGGGCCCCAGCGAAGTCGATCAGCCTTTATCCGTTACCGGATGTTTCGTTGTGCCGGCTGAATTTTCCGACTGTGGGACCAAAAATTCCTTCATTGCCCACCCTGGCGATAAAACCGCCAAGCACGATTTTTATGTCGTGGCGGGGGCAGCGCGCATAGTAACGTTCCAAGCGCTCATAGGAGGAATCTTTGGTCGCATCGTCCTTCTCTTCCGTCGGCGTGTGGACTCAAATTACCGAGATGTTAAAAAATCGCGCTTTTATGCAGATTATTGCGAGACGCTCGCCCATCGGAGTTAACGACAGTACTTGGCGACGAAGTCTCTCTCCCACAACATATCCGACACCGAATTTGCTCTCCTTTACGTTTTACTCTCAGATGTACCTTCCCCATTAAGGGACCGGACATTCCAGGTGCATGCCCTCAAATTATATTCCTTAGCTCGTTTGCAGAGGTCGTCATCAGTATAGGGAGGTCTCATCCGAGGCTTTTTAAAACTTTTCATTTGGGGAGGGATTTTAAGTGGCAGGTCCCAAGCCCAGCGCACAACCAGCTATTCCGGAATATTTCGTCTTCTCACCGTAGTTCACTTTCGAACGGGTGTTCGGAAGCTACCCAGAGGATACTCGGGCTAATCCCGGGAGTTGTGAGCTGCTTAAACCATATGCAGAAGAATCTGCCTGGCCTCTCCCAAGTGAATGACGATCAGAAACTTTCCCCACTTACGTGGAATTCTTCCTTATATGGACCCATCCTTTTCGGAGTTATTTCTCCCATAGTGAACAAGGCAAATATATGGAGGCTAGAAAACACTGAATTCATTGGAACTGATTTATTGTGGTTTATTGCTTTTTACTAATCTCAAGTCTACTGATCCCGGAAATCTGATTTCAACATTTCCAAAATCTATAAATTTTTGAAGGATTCCGATCGAGCGAGCAGTTCTTCACCAGCCAGCCGAAAGCCTCTATTGCTAGTGCTGCGTTTCTTTTTTTATTCAATAAAAAAAGCTTTATCTTCTGGTAAATGGAAATTTACTTCCATCTCACCATTTTTCAAGAGTGGACGTAAAAATGATGTTCGCAAGGCAACTATAGACCGGTTTCCAAACAGTCAAGCATCTAAGAACCACTGTCGATCGGAGTTGGTTTAAAACGGTAGGTACCTCCGTTTGTGGAACACAACCAAGACGCACGCCACAAATGGGAGGTGGAACTCGGTCGGAACCCTTAACAGAAGTGTAAGAGTAAGCATTTTAAGCATCTATAAAATTTTTAATTCATTCCTAAAGACAAGATTTATTTTGGGGTCAAGCCTTTAATCAATCCTGCACAATTTATATCTGTCCCTCTGGTTGCTCGCACAGCTACTAATCTTAATTTCTAGTGAATTCTGTATGTCTTCGTTGTTGAATTGGCTCTCAACTGATTTACAAACTTCTCTAGGAAGTTAGTTTGCTTAAGCTTCCAGTCCACTCTTCTGCGGAAGCTTAAGTCAGATCTTTTCATCATCGGTGGTTTGCTATCAAACTACTTTATTACTACATCAGATGTCCTCAAAGAAGCACCTTACGGCCACTACTTTTTGTCCATTTTATCAGTGACAATAGCAAATGTCTTTCTTTCTCAAAATTTTTATTCTATGACGATGATTTCAAAAATTTTTCAACCATAGAAGGCTCATTGGACGCTCCAAAACTTCAATATGAATTAAAGAATCTCCATCGATGGTGCGCGACGTCATATCTCTCCCTAAATATGAAAAAAGTATTTTCATTTAACTTTTTTGAGGCGTTTGGACGTCCTGAACACACCCTACGCTATTGCTAACCATGAATTACAAAATATCATAGAGTTTAAGGATTTTCGAGTTATATTCAGCAATCAGTTTTCTTTCTTACTAAGTCCTATACAGTTCTGGGCTTCATTCGTTGCAATGCATCCGAATTCTCCTTACGCCGAATTCAAGTTGCAACGGGTTGATTGCCAGATTCGCATTAACTTCATTTTTTGTAAAAAATTTACGAAAACAATGTGACAATCAAAAAATATTGTGAGTAATGTAAAAAGTTGAAATGACTTAAATTACACGACCACAAGTGTGCAACTCTTAAAAACAGCTCTTGGCAAAAAACTGGCGGATTGGTTTATAAGCCATTAGATTTATTTCAGCACCAAAGCAGAATACCGGTCGGTGTTTTTCTCATTACTTTTTCTGCTAACTTTCGCCTTTCGATAACCACTTTCCTTTCAGTTTAAAGTTTCGAATTTAGATGAGGTTTTTACATTTCAATGCATTTTTTAGAATGTGTTGCTCTTTTATAACTCCGCCCAGCGCTCGGGTAAATATATTTGATAACTAATTTCGCAAGTTTTCTAATAGATTACCGCCAATGAAATTCAAATTCAAATTCAAATATGAAGTAAGAAACTCAAAAACGAAAACAAGCAGCTTAATCAAAATCAAAAGAAGGTGCGGCACACTTGAAATGTGGTTGTGTGGCTGCTGCTTGGCTCGATGGCTGAAGGCAGATTGTGTCAGTTATTTACTTTTGGCACGCCACGGCAAACTTTTCCAACTGAATGGTATAACTTTTGTTTAAAAGTAAGTGAATAAGTTTTGCAATTTTCAGTTGCCAATGAAGTGGGTGATAACTGGCGGGTGGAAGTCAGTAGTAGATAGTAGATATGAGAAAATCAACAGCGAGATACGTATGTCTAAAATTGTTACACAGGTTCAATGAAAAAACCCGATTTCCCAACTTGAAGTGAAATTTCTTTAGTGTAAAGAGTGGCCAAATCGACACGGAACTTGTGATGCTTACGTCACAATCTCTAACTGGGTTGACAGCTTGAGAATGAGTTTTCTGAGCGCGTGATGTAGAGACAGAATTTCAGATAGAGAGCGCGAATTTGACGTCAAGGAAAACGCTGCTTTTATTGAAATGTTAACTTAGATTTCAAAGCAAATAATGAAAAGTAAGAGCAACACATTTGCAGAAGATATGTTCTAGGATTTCATCTTCCAAATCGCAAAAACGGCAGAAACTTGATTTTACTAATCCTGAAATCGGAACAAAGCCTGCAAAGTAACTTACAGTGTCCACTGAGCATTCGTAAATCCTCCCTAACTAAATTTAGGAGCCCACTTGAGGCTTTTTAGGAGGGAAAGATAAACTTTTTTCCCTACCTCGGTCTCGGTCTTTCCATCCAGGTCGATTTAATTCCATGTCTTTCAAGTTTTCTCAATCGTCCCTTTACGTTTTCGCCTCTAAAGCACCAGCAATAGTCCTTTTTCCGCAGATTTCGGTTTATCTGTGTACCAGATGTGTGAGTCAGTTCCAGTAATTCAATTACTTATCTTATAGAAGAACCAATCTAAAATATATATCTTGCAATTTATAGAAACGCTTAGTACAGGAGCTATTGCGTCGCGTTTGTAGACAGTCCATTATATTTAGGTGTTGCAAATTGTGAAATTTTCGATTGACAGCAATAAGAAATGAATTTTCCAACCCACTTTGGGTAAACAAATTATATTCAAAAACTGGCGAAACCAAAAAAATTATTTAATTTTTCTCATATTTGCACCCAACAAATATATTCCTTTTCTCATTCCGCTTTCACAAGTGGGTTAAATTTGATATCTTTGCCAAATTAAAGAAAATTTGAAATGTTGTAGATTTAATTTTTTCTTCCAGCGCCACTCAAAGAGTTCGAAAGCAAGCTCTTGAATTAAAGAAAAATGCATTCAAACTGGAACAAGCTAAACTTTTCGCTTCGGAAAATAGTTGAAAAGTAGATTTTGCACAATACCAAATACCAAACGGCAAAATAATCGAGGAATAAAAGTAAAAAGGCAAATCGTTAGGAGAGGAAGAGAGAGAGAGGAGAGAAATGCACTTATCTAGTAAAATGTGAAAAACAAAATGGAAAGTTAAACAAAGAAGCCTCCAAGTAAAAGAACTCTTAATGAAAAGCAGAAGTAACAATTTTAAGCAAATGGGAGTATAAGCGGAAGAAGAAGGGAGTCCCGCCTTCGAAATAGTAAATGCACAGTGAAGCAAGAAGGCGGCAAATAAATTTATTTCATTAAAAATAGTTCGATTCATTCAAGCTCCTATGCGGTAGGCATTTACATTTTCGTCCACTCAGTCAACTTCACCCATAAGTTTTATCTGCTGTCAATAAATAATTCAGATTCGAATTACGTTGTTTGCAGTGTAAAAGGGATGCCTAGGATGCTAAGCTTCTCTAATGGCGTTACTTATTTTTTTTAAATCGTATAATAAAATGTATGAGATACTAATAAGCTGAAGTTGAAACTGATGTCAAAGTTGTATGAATTACTTACAGCATCTGGTATGAACTCTTTGATTTCCTGTTCTGGAATGTTGTTACCTGTTTACTCTTGTATATCGACTGAAAAATTAATTCACATAGAGCCATTAATTGTTTTCGTGGGAAGTTTTGCAAATTACCTGCAACTTTTCATCTGCTGAGTCTGATGGTGGCTCACAAAATAATTTGGCATTATCCTCATCACCAGAAGATTTAATAAATTACGTCACATCCTGTACGTACAGCATTCCACTAGAAATTATATACTCAAAAAGCAACACAATGAAGTACAAGCGATAATACACAAATTTTCGGTATGCGGCTGTAACGCCATCAATTCATATCTTATTAAAATTTAAAACATGAATCACAAAACTTTCTAGCAGAAAATATTGTCCGCAGCAGAAAGCATAAACATTAAAAATTTAACAGTTGTTACAGTAATTACACAAATTAAAAATACGAGTACTTACCACCTTCTGCTCACCAGTTGCTACATATTTGAACTTCACTCGAGACTAAACCAAAACTCAAATTGATCCAACAAAATTTTTCCCCCAAAAAATTTTAACCAACAAATTTGAGTATTAAACGTATATTGGAAATTTTCATAAAAAAAAAAATTTTAGTAAAGATGTAAGTTTTTTTAAAGGTATCCCTTTCTTTGCCCACCTACGGAACTACAACACTGTGCTTCCAATGCGTAGATAAAATTAACGGAACAATTGAGAACATCCGCAAGACAATGAAGAATATTCAGCACTTAAGGAAAGTCCGAAGGAAGGGAACAACAATGAACGAAAGTCATTTAGAGGATTTCCAAAGTTGGCAGAAATAAAGAAATTCAATGCACGACGACGTGCCTAAGAAAGAAATGACACAAAGCAGCCGAAAATAGGCCAAAAGCAGATTGGAAAACAAATAACAATAACAATAGCCATTTTAGCTGGCGGCAGCACTCGAGCAAAAAACAAGAGAATAAGAAAGGTGTTGAAACGTCAGAGATGCAATTGTTCTATGGATTGTTTGATATGTTTTCTCGCAGCGGTGGCAGGGGTCCAAAGGGCACACAATTGCAAAGTTTGCTCACTCACTTTGTTTGTCTAGCTGTTCAATCGAGTTCGCCGTTGTGTAGCATTATTGTGGGCTTTTGTAGGTATTCCCGACACATATTGTCAGTTGTAATTGCCAGTTGCTGGTACTGGTGCTGGTGCTGGTGGTGATGCTGTTGCTGCTGCTGTTATTACAAAACGACCTGATTATTGCGTGCGGCGTCGATCTCAGTGCGATGTGTGTGTGCATGCGTGCGAGGCAAAGATCAACAAAACAACACGTAATACAAAAGTGGCAATTCGAAACAATTCAAAAGGCATTGAGTGGCATTGCCGCCTTTATTGTTGCCAGCTTTGGTTGCTACATTAATGGTCCTCCATATTGATACGCATTTGAGCGCAACGATTCAAAGAAGCAAACAAGCGAAACAAACCAATTACGAGAGGATGCTCGCAACCCTTTCCATTTCCGTTTGCTTAAAAACTTTTGTTTCAACGCAAAATTCATTAAATACCAAAATCGTAAAGCATTTCCATTCGTACAAAAATTCATTTCTTTTCATTCCTCAGATAGTTTCATTGCTTTGCGCGCGGTGGTTGTTGCTGTTGTTGTTTTTGCTGTTCACGGAATTTCATTATTTTGTTTGTTAATTTGTTTGTTCTTGCTTTTGTTAATGCGTTTGTTGGTCACTGTGCCGATTTCTATTGGACTGTGTTTGGCAAGCACTCGGCACTTTTTTCACTCACAGAAGTTACTCATACCATCCGTCCGCCCAAATGGGTGCGAAGCACTTTAGCGCTCGATTAGCATTTGAGATATGCCTTTTGATATTCCGGTATTGGTATGCATTTCCCGACTTATCTCAGGTTGAGTTTACGCCTAAGGATTGCTTTTGCACTGAATTGCGTATAGCTTCCAGCCCCTTCAGAAGAAGGATACTTTTCTGTCGTAGAAAAGCTTCTCATAAAAAGCATCTTTTTCAAAAGCGATTTAGTTGGCATACAAAAAAAAGGTTAATTTTAAATTTAGCATAAAAAAGAAACTTTTATTTCAACTAGTCTTTGCTTAGTGTGTGCATTTTCTCGTTCATCAATAATTTTGTTCATAATTTTACCCATCATTGCGTGATTGCCGTTTTGGTATTTGTCATCCAATGAGTGTTTTGTATGACTACTACCTTTTCATTATGCCTCTAAACAATACATAAATTATAAAAATAGGAGAAGAAAAAAGATCGATTCAATTCCGCGTTTATTAAAAATAGATTTCCCCCTGGCCACTCCCAAGTGAACTGCGATCAGAGACTTTCTGTATAAATTCGCTACTTCTTGCCCTTTCTTTTGGAGGTGGCGCAAACAAAAATCCAGCTTCGTGTATGTTGTTGGTCAATATTTCGACAGCTAAGTCTATTTCTGTGCCAGTTTTTAGGGGCATATTTATATCAATTTTATTTTCAAGCCAATTTTTGAACGCAATAATATCTGTCTTCGACGTAATAACCTTGTAAGGAAAATTCCATTTTACTGACACAGAGCTGTATGTTACAATGAGTGGCGAGTGATCCGAACTTAGGTCAAAGCTTTCAGCTATACTTATTTGGTGTTGGGGTATACCTGAAGTCTAGTAGGTCAGAAATCTTCCTAGGATCGGAAGGCCAGTAAGTTTGTTTACCTGTAGACAGCGTGGAGAGATTATTATCAGTTATGCACTTATAAAGTTGCCTGCCTTTTGGGTTAATTAGTCTTGACCCCCACAAGGGACGTTTGGCATTGTAATCACCACCAGCAATAAATCTTGTCCCAAGTTTCTGGTCCCTAGGATTTCCCTAGGATTTATAGAAAATCTTGGTGGAAAATACACGGCTAATAAACTTAAATCAAAGTGCAAACACTTCACCTGGATGCAAGCGGCTTGTATAGCGTTGCTGTCAACGCTGTCTATAACCCTGTACCTAATACTGCTTTTTATTATTATTGCTGATCCTCCATGAGCTTTGTTATCTGGGTGATTTGCGCTAATCAGATGATAACCGTGTATTTTAAAAAATGATCTGTTAGTGAAATGTGTTTCCGATATTAATATAATATCAATTTTGTTTGATTTCAAAAATACTTCTATTCTACAAGGCCTCAATTCTTCTGAAGTGGATTGTCGTGCCTTGTCCCATGGTTGCCTTGAAGCGCTTGAGCGTATGTGGGCTGGCTCTCATGTTGGTTTATATTGTTAGGCTTAGTTGGTTGAATAAAGTTTGTACTTACATGCTGTGCATTATTACGTATCGATCGTACGTGCTACCAATTCTTGATACACTCTGCAGCCTTTGTAACTAGCAGCATGAGCTCCAAAACAATTAGCTCATTTTGCAGGTAACTCTTTACTTTTAGGGCAGTCATTTGTAGGATGATCTAGAGAGCATTTCACGCATTTGTAATTTTTTGTACAATAGGACTTGGTGTGCCCGAATTCCTGGCATCGAAAGCATTGAACTATATCATTCACTTTTCTTGGCTGTTCCACTTTGACAACAGCATTACCAATATACTTAATTTGATATATATCAGAATTTTTGTTGTTTGGCTCCAGATCAATAAAGAACATATTTAGGGGCTCCTGGTTATACGACTCTTAATTGCACTAACGTTTGTTACTTGGTGACCTAGCTCTTCAATTTCTTTCTTAATGAATTCAGTTGGTGTAGAGTAATGCAAGTTTTTAACAATTACCCTAAAGGCCCTGTCTTGCTTTAATTGATAAGTGTGAAACTTAATTTTATCTTTTCTTTAGTAATCTTCTAATTGTCTATAGGTATTCACGGCCTTAACTATAACCCTTACGTGTCCATTTCTTTGAGTTTTATAGCTGAACCTATATTACACTTACAAATATAAGACATCATGCCACTTATATCATTGACATCAGACAAAAATATTGTCGGCGGCTTAACATAGATTTCCCCTTCAGTATTATTGTTTTCACCATCAATAATTTCCATTGCTGGTGCATTTTTATGATTTTCATTGTCAAGGTTGTTGTCATCTCTTAGCAGGTCAAACCGGTTAGCACTACTGGATGGTCCCGTTGTATCGGCTAGAGCTGGCCTTTTCCTCATTAGAGGTGAACCTCCATGCGGTCGTTTTTTACCCTCGGTACGCTTTGCCATTGTATGTTTGGATAATCGTTGTTATCGTCAAGCATTCTTATTTTTTTTTTTAGCACCACCGGTGCCTTTGTTGTTGGTTACTTCAGCAGCAATTGTTTTTAGAGAGGAAAACAAAATATAACAAAGAAAAATGCATGCAAACACTGTGTGAATGCAAGCAAAGTGAAAAAATACGAGTTAACGGTGCTGTTGTTGCTTATTTGCACAGGTGCAGAGAAACACTTCTGATCATTAACGCAGTCAAATCACGACTGACAATAAATGTGTATTCTGAAATATCCCTCATAGTACTATAAGGCTAGAGCAACGAGCAGCCTATTCGTAAACGAAAAAAGACAAGGAAGTGTTGTGCCGAGTGCGAGAAACCCCTTTGTGATGAGCACTCAGTAAAAATGAATAAATGTTTACATTGCGATCAGTAATTTTGAATTACGCTAAAGATTTTTTATTTATTACTTTTCTTCTTTACTTTTTTTAATTTTTCACGTATTACTGACTGTGCAAATACTGCTCGATGCTCTTTTTCGTAACAATCACATTGCTAAATGTAATAGTTATTATTATATACAGTATATTTATTCAATAATCAATTTAAAAAGAATATAATTTATAATTAATTACTAATAATACTTACTTACTTTTTATTTGTACAAATAAAGATATTTTCATGACATAATAAAGGGTGGTTAAATTTTAAGGGCCGATGTTGAATGTAAACCACACCTAAACGTCAATTGTTTTTCTGCATTTCATTTGACATCTTTAATACCAGACTAATTCAATTGAAACCATGGAAATACACACAATCGAGCAACGCGCTTAAGTTATTCAGGCTTATTATGAAAACGGGCGTTCAAATCAAAATGCATATCGTGCACTTCGTGATTTTTTCGGTCAATTTAATCGTCCAAATGTGCGTACAATCAGAAAAATTGTGCAAAAGTTTGAGCAAACCGGGTAGGAGATGCTCGCACAGCTCGTACTACAGAAAATATTGCTGCTGTTCGCGATAGTGTGGTTGAAGAGCCGTCCACCTCAACTCGTCGTCGTGCCAACAATTTCACCTCTCACGCTCGTCGTTTATGAACATTATGCATAAAGACTTGCATTTAGACGCTTACAAGGCGCAATTGACTCAAGAGCTAAAGCCTCTTGACCATTTCAAGCGTCGCCAAAGCTCAGAATGATGACAGGAAATGGCAACAGTGAATGACCAATTTTCGAAGAAAATCATCTTCAGTGATGAGGCACATTTTCACCTCAGTGGATTCGTCAATAAGTAGAATTGCACTCACAAAGAGTGACTGTTTGGAGCGATTAATGGGCCTGCGGCATACGGCCCAATGAGGCCGATCAGGCAGTTACTGTGAATAGTGTTCGCTGTCGTGAGATGATAACGAACTTTTTATGGCCCAAATTGGAAGATATGGATGTGGACGATATGTGGTTTCAACAGGACGGTGCTACTTGTCCCACAGCAAACTAAACAATGGCTCTTTTGCGCATTTGATGGCCGAATAACCTCACGTCGCGGCGAAGTCAATTGGCCTCCAAAATCATTTGATTTGACACCGTTGGACATCTTTCTTTGGGGTTATTTGAAAGAAAAGTTGTACGCCGATAAGCCAGCAACAATTCAAGTGCTAAAGGATGAGATAATTTGGCACATTAACGGCATAGAACCTCAATTATGCCTCAGCGTCATCGAAAATTTGGACCATCGGATGGAGGTGTTCCGCCGAGGCCGCGGCGGCCATTTGGCCAATATTTTGTTTCATGCGTAATTGAGATACACCAGTATTATCATAATAAAGAATGGCAATAATTTCTTAAACAAATTATATTTTATTATTCAAAACCAACACCGGCCCTTAAAACTTAACCACCCTATACATGAATCTCGTGTTTTCTATATAGGGGTGCCCGGGTACCCGGGTGGCTTATACCTTTACCTTTTTAAGTCATAAATTTTAAGGGGGAACAAACACCATTGTGATTTTTCAAAAAAATCAATTTTTTTTTTTGCATTTTCTTAAAGTAGATATATTCAAAAGTATGCATCACTTTTTTATGATGTCATTGCATTAATATTAATAACAATTGTAATTTTTTATATTTTTTAATAAAAATTTATGTCAGTATAGTTGAATATATGTTAAATAAATTATAATCTGTCCGATCCTCAAATAATCAGCCCTACTTATAACAAAAAAAGAAGGTGGCCGCCGTAGCCGAATGGGTTGGTGTATGACTACCATTCAGAATTCACAGAGAGGTCGTTGGTTCGAATCTCGGTGAAAGGAAAATTAATAAAAACATTTTTCTAATAGCGGTCGCCCCTCGGCATTCAATGGCAAACCTCCGAGTGTATTTCTGCCATGAAAAAGCTCCTCATAAAAATATCCGCCGTTCGGAGTCGGCTTGAAACTGTAGGTCCCTCCATTTGTGGAACAACACCAAGACGCACACCACAAATAGGAGGAGGAGCTCGGCCAAACACCCAACAGAAGTGTACGCGCCAATTATTTATTTATTTTACTTATAACAAAAAATCATGAAAATCACTTAAGGGGTTACATCTAGTTAGAAGCCCTGAAAAATGAGGTTGTTAAAAAAATTTTCCTGAGAAAACTTCTGAATTAATTGTTTTAAGCCTTTGTACACATATTATGGTAACTTTGAATAATATTTTAAAAAAAATTTATTTGCAAGAATAACAGTTTTTATAGCTGCTACAGCAGATTTCCAGGAACCCCTCCAAAAAAAGACGTTTTACGGTGACCACTATATCTCCGAAGTGGATTATCTGAAATGAAAAAACCAACCGGATTTGATTAAAGTATTGTATATTCTTGTAATTAATCGAAAGAATAAGCAAAAAAAAATTCATTGACAAAATGGCGGCTTCTCAAAAAAAAAAATATATTTTTTGGAATAGTTTTGGCCTTAAATTGTGTATAAACAAAAAAATGTTTATCGGTTTTAAAAAAGCTTCGATTAAGTACTAGAAAATATAGTTCAGAAGCCGGTGTAAAAATTTCAGACTAACCGGTTTAGCCGCTTCCGACTTTCAAAACACAGTTTTGAGAAAAACAAGGTTAAACGCCGGCCTGCTAATTTAAAGTGCTCTGACGCGTCGTTACATTTATGCGTATAACTTCAAAAATAATCTTCGGAATGACTTGAAATTTTCATAGTGTTTACTTAAATATATGTACATTACAAAAATGAAATAAAAAAAAAATCGATTTTTTGAAAATTCTAACTAGATGTAACCCCTTAATTTTCACGCGTTCTCCCTTAAGTCAAAAGTTTTTTCAAAATATGTTTAATGCGTATTTCGATACAAAATAAGTCAAATCGTGGGGATCCATCCAGGTACCCGGGTGGCAACACAAGGGTTACGGTATCATTAGTTTTCCGCAGCCTGTATTATTAGTAAACAGCCTTTGAACCACAATCTCCCAAAAATATAAATAAAATGAATGAATAACATTAAAGTCACAAATTGTTTGTTTACGGTCTAATACCTGAAAACTATCAGGAAAAAGCTTCTCACAAAATATCTGTCAAAATTTGCTGACCATTTTGCTTAACTTAAATTTCCACAAATCCAATTAACAGTTTAAGTTAAGAATCAGTTTTTGTATTTATTTATTATTTATTTATTTTTAATCGTATTTTTTGTGCTGCTTCTGCTTGTCATAAAACAATTGCACTGATTGCACAAAACTGATTATGACATCCGACTGACATTTAAATAGAATAAAATGCAATTGTCGTAAGTGGATTTATGGATTTCCTAGGGAAAGTTGAAAGTGATATGACAGGCGTATGTATGTAAAGAGAAACAGTAATACATACAAATACATACAAATACATATAAAAAGTGTCTGGGTGATTGTAGATATGTGTATGTATGTAGCTGTGTGTGTGTGTCTGTACGTGTGTGGGTGTGTGGGTGTGTGTTGATTTCAATAAAGCTTATTTATTTTGCTTGCTTCAAAGTGATTTTAGTAAGTCGGCTGACAGCACAAAACTTCAGCGCAGAGGCAAGCAGGCACTACATTAACTGCTCCTTCCGGCTGAGCTGCATGCGCTGGTATCTACATGGCGTGGATATTGAGCAGGGCATAGCAACGGCACCGTTTCAATGGCAACAAAAGCGGCAGCTTACACACTCAGACTCGGCACTTGAGCAACCCGGCTGAGAGCTCAGCGGCACGTTTGCTGCGCAAGAAAATTTTTGGGGAAATTCAATTTTCTTGCCAACACAAAACTGCCAACAAAGCAGCAACTTTGTAAGTGGCTGCAACAACAACAAGCGTACTACGGTAGACAACAAGTTGCCGTTGCCGACTTGCCACATGGCTGCTGTGGCACCAGCCTGCCTATCTATCTATGAAGCTACTGACTGACTACTTGCATTCAACGTTAGCTGGTTGGCTGTCATGCATGCAAATATCCTTGACTTTGTTTCGCGACGATGTATCTGCCTGTATGCGCCTGTATGTGCGGGTATGTGTGCACAAAGGCAACAAAACGGAAAATCATAGTTAGGCGTGATGCTGTCACTGCAACGACCAAATGCCAGCGGCACGCGCTGACAAAATCATCATAGAACACAAAACACAATGGTAAGGCGAATTTTTGCTAAGCCTCTGCTGTAGTAAATGTAACAGCAATGGCAAAACAACAACAAGATAATCCAAATATCTTCAAAGTCGGCAGCAAAATGGAGCAGCACAAAAGGAGCGGCAATTCACAACCCCAGTTGAGAGAAGAATGCTCATATACATCAAAAGAAACAAAAAAACAGAGAAACCAAAAACAAGAAATTCACCAAATCTTCATTGTCGTTATTTCTGTTGCATTCTCTGCATTGTGACATGCACTTTGGTAACTTCATTTGCCACTGACTCAATATTCGCGAAAGCCAAGTGCGGATTGCATCAGCAGTGGTTGCATAAATCAACAAAGCAAAAGGAATCGGATTCGGAATCAGAATCAGAATCAAAATCTGAATCTGAATCTGAGCCGAAATCAAAGTGATGGCATCATCAGTGGGTGGTATCACAGCAGCATTGACATTTGTTGCTGTCATCGAAACATGTTTCTGCTCTAAAAATAGCAACAACACCGCTAAGGTTGTCAGCCTTCACAAGCAGCCGTATGTGGCATGCGCTGCCTGAATTTGGCTTTTTTTCTTGTTTTGTTTTGTTAGGTTCTACAGCTTCCGTGGCGCTTAAAGTACGAAAACAAGTAACTTGTCATGCTCGAATTACCATCAATACATTTCGTTTCAAATTGCACACTCTCTTCTACTCCGTTTTCTTCGTTCTTAAGCATTGTTTTTCCCTTGAAATTTATTGGAGATTTCGTCGAATTTTTCATGCAAATTTTCTGCATTATTCGTTGCATTCTCCTCGTCGCAGTGGTTGATATGTTGCAATATCGATTGCGGTATTCATCTCTGTTTGCACAGCAAGCCATTGTGTTAGTGTTGTTGTTGTGTTCGAACTCTATACAAATAGATTTATGCAGAGTCAATTGGGGGAAATCATCAGAGTATTGTTCTACATTTGTTGTCCGATTTGTCAATGCAACTGTTGGGCAGACAAAAGTGGTAAGGGGTGTTTGTCTACGCCTCTAGCATACTTTTCCGGCATTTCGACAATTTGTATTTCGGATGACAGTTTTTATTAGTTGTAGTAAGTAAAAGGGGTGACATTGCCATTTGGATCGCCTTATGGCAAATGTTTTTAGTTCACAGATTTGTTTGATACCTGGAATACTGAAGTTTATATTGAACTGAACTAAATTTTGTTATTCTGTTGTAGTAGATTTTGCATATGGATGAATGTCATTTCGATCAACTTCACAAAATCAACCCCTGGAGTGGGAGTCCCGAACTCAAATCTCAGTTTGAAATTTAAAAATTCAATGTAAGTAATCTTTTATTACCGGTAGGAATTAATTTTCCCTACAGTTTTTGAATTGAAACTTCTTGGGCGTCGATGCACGAGCGAGAATGGAGAGTAAAATTTCAAGGCCATGCAACGTTTTGGGTATTTTCGTTCCGCGAGAGAGAAAAAAGATATAACGTAGAGGGAAAGGAGGGAGAGAACTATACCTTATATATATCTTAGATAGACTTTAGGATATTTTTCCTGAGTTTTTCCTTGTGAGAAATAACACTGCCTACTTTTTGGCGCTTTGTAGATGCAAACTTGTGGGAAATATATTTTTCGTGCCTACTTTTTGCCGATATACATATTTCCTTGGAGCCTACTGTTTGGGGCGGTTTTTGGTCCAAATTATTTCGGCGTTTTTTTTTTTTTGGTGCCTACTTTTTGGCGCTTATTTCCGTTTCCTGGCTAGTGCGTACTAAAGTGCCATCCATTCCGGCGTCGGATTTATTGGTATTGCCTTACGGTAATTTGTGCCGTTGCTGCGGTCCTGGAATCGCTTCGTTTGTGCGGGTGTTAAACGCTCGGAATAGTGCGCGTTGTTGCCACGGTTTCTGCAAATGTTGTGGATTTATTTAGATATATATTCTTTCTCTCTCTCTCTCTCTCCCTCATTCTCTCTCGGTCCATCCCTCTTCCTTTGTTTGCCTTGAAAGTTTCACTTTTGTTATGTGTAATACGCTACACGCACTTTTTTGCACAGTGCATTAAATAATTATTGACAAATTTTGATAATTTGCTTTAAAATGTAAAATTAATAATATTTTTTAATCTTGAATTTAGTATCCCTACAAAGCTAGTACGGCTATGAAAAATGTCGTTGCTCAATACCAGCAGCGCTGTCAGAATTTGAAAGGTCCTCTCCGCGCCATTTGATACCAAACGTGGTTTCAGACAGGGAGACTCACTATCGTGTGGCTCCTTTAAGCTGATGCTGGAAAAGATCTTGCAAGCCACAGAACTTAATAGCTCAGGCACAACTTTTTATAAGAGTGTACAGTTGTTGGCGTATGTCGTTAATAGTTACATCATAGGCCTTAACAACCGCGCAAACTCTTCCTTCAACGAACAAAACTAAACCTTTATAAGGCTTCCCACACGCATGTCCTTTCAGATGACGCAGAAGCTAGGACGATGGTAATATCCAATGAAAGATACCTTGAAGTGTTTGACAATGAGTGATTCTGCGGAAAATTTGTGGACTTTTGCACGTATATTACTTTGTGTTCTCGTTCCCCTCAATGGTGTTGTTAACTGCAGACTACAAACTAACAATTGCGAGGTGCAAAATTTAAATAACTAAAGTCTCCCTCTATGAACGCGGTCTAATGAAACTCCATTGAAGGAACAGTGAATTTTGCTCGATAACTTAGCTGTTGGTTTCCACATTTTACGTCAAGTGAGCAGAGTCCAGAGATAACGAGCAGAGAAGTTGTGAATCGAAAGCACCATATATAACACTGCTTTCAAATTCAACCGACAATATGGAAATAAGGCCAGTCAAATCAATGGAACGTATACACTCTGAAGGTCGAATATTAGAGCTTTGTAGCGTTTATGACCACCAAAGTTATAGATTTGGTTTTATTTAATAGAATTTTCTTGCTAACACCAACAATGGATAGGAGCCCATATAAAACTATGGAATTCTCAATTAACGCTGGAACCGAAGCTAATTCGAAACCTGCCCAAGTTCATGCTCTATTTCACTCATGAACTTTTTAGCCCAATCTGGGAAATTAATGGGCTGATGAGCTGGCTAGACAGGGGGCTCTGGAGACGGTTTCATCACAAGTAGTGATGGGTAGTGCGCCAATGTACAAAGTCGCGAGTTCTTTCTGGTCACGGGTAGAACGGAGGCGCTCGAAAGAACTTCTGAGGCTAGCAATGTCGCAGCTCTCGCTAATCCTAATCGGGCATTGTGACTTAGGCGTACATGCGGTGAGACTTGGTATTGTTTCAAGTCCTGGCCACAGAAGCTGTCTGGAAGATGAGGTGGAATCATCTCAGCATCTTATTCGCAGCTGCTGTGCGCTCGTCGGACAAAGAATTTGACATCTGGGCTCTCACTTTTTCGCTACACCTGCGGATATTGCGGGTGTAATCCAAAGCCCCCTGTATGGTATTTCAATGGACGAATTTTGAATAATTGTCCAAGTGGGACATGCCAGAGGGGCATCGGCAGCCATTTATCTTATCCTAGCTCAAGCTGAGAAGCTTTTTTATCAATAATTTTTCATCTCTTGGCCTATAACTTTGTTTTATACTACTCGCTGCACTCCTTTTTGAACTTTTACGCGTTGCTTAGTTCATTATAAACAAGCTGAACTCGTTTCGTGTTTACGTTTCGTTCTTTCTTCAAGCAGAGCTTTCCATTTTTAGGTTCCGAAAACCGTTGTTAAAAGCTGGATAGGCCTTTGAAAGTTTGTATTTCAGCTGGAATCTGCGCCTGTTCAAAAAATAAGGAAAACTTAAGCTAGACACCACAGTTTAGTGGACACCTTCAAGGCTGGACAGCAGTTAATTTGGTAAATAGCGTGTGGAATGTAAATGAAGACAAGTTTATCGCAAAGCCTGATAGTTATTCTAATGATGCCAAGTTCGTTCCAGAGGGCCCAAGATCAAGCACACAATCACTTTTGCGTAGAGTGAACCCACCATGAAACATAGTTAATCGGATTTGCTTTTATAAAATCTATAGCGAAGTAGAAAGGTATCTGAGCCGTAGGTAAAGTTGTACTCTGACGAACCAATATCCAGTAATTACAATACAAGGGGCATCAATCCACCAAATTTTGATTTTGTAAAAAAGTGTTGAACGTCTCTGAGTAACAAACAAATACAAGATAAACCAGTGCATATAACTTAATTTCCAAATATAAAAAGAATTTCCTTAATATCTTACCCACTTTGTGTTCTTCCAAATCAACATTGGCTTGTCCTCGTTCCTAGAAATGCAATGAAATGCAGTTGGATTACCACTACACCCACATTCATAAGGTTTATACATAACTAAAAATGTCTAAGAAATTGTCCATAACTAACTCTGAGTACTCAATAGCAGCATTAATTAGCTACAAAAAAGTTTTTTTTTCTGACTCTCAGTGAACTTAAATTGGCTCATTCAGCATCGAGGCCAGGCAGTGTAAATATACCAAAAATTAACATTTCCTAACTACATACATACATACATACATACCGGCTGTTTTTCCGCCAATTAGCCTCTTCATGTTAACGGTTGATTTGCGGCGGAAAAGGCCACAGAGGAAATTAAATAAAAATATGAAATTAGCCATTATAACTTCCCAAAATAACAACCTGCATTTATTCACATAAATACACACACAAGGGCATACATACAAACGAACATTTGTACTCTTTAATAAGCAACGGCAACTTGGCCAAGAAGAAAATGCAGAAACAGCCGCAATACTCACTGACCATGTCGAGAACTTTCGCTCTCGTGGAGGCAGAGTGCAACGCAACTTGGCAATGGGAAAGTTTTTCGGCAACGCCAATATTTTGTTGCTATTGCGTTAACAAATCTAGATGTTATTCACTTCTCCTCGGGCCTCCGCCCGCCAGTTGCCAGTGATTTGCCTAATTTATTGAATTGGCGAACAATTATTGCGGCACTGTGCTCTGCGCCCAAATATTCAATGGAACTAAATAATTGCGGCAAAAAGTTTTTTTCTATTAAGTCTTGTTGTTGAAATGCTGCTGTCTGCCACCGACGTCGGTGCTTTGCGGCAAATGAGCGCGCCTATGGCGCAATTCAATCAAGAACTCTAATTGCCATCGTCCATTTCTCGCTAGATTGGTGGTGTTGCAATGGTGGCTACTGCCATGTGGAAACTTTGTGTGTCGCAAAAGTTGTGCGTATCGTTGATGCTCTGCAGATATTGGTGGCCGGTATGATGGATGGATTCCGCTTTTGTTGAAGCGATTTGTTCTACTAGTTCGGGAGCGTCAAGCAATCTAACTTAATGGGAAACAAAAGATGTGGGATTAGCTATGAATCATGATTAATACACACATTCACTCGTACATATAGACACTACATAAATCGTGAGTGGTGGTTGACATTGTTGAACAATGGATAAATCATAAATAATAAGACATTTACTTAAAGCGAGTATGGGAAAATATGGATTACGCTTTGGGGAAAAAAACACTTTATCTGTTCATTATACAAAAGCTACTGGTAGCCTAATATATTCATACCATTTGAACAGTAAGAGCTTCGCGTTAAAATACAGTTTTGTTGTTGTTTGAAGAATACTATTAGGTGCGCAACTAAGTTCTCGCTGTTTTTTGATGAAAATACAACTTTATTCTAAAAAAATGGTTACAAGCGAATCATTAAAAGTATTGCCCATCACTGGCTACTACTTTTTCCCAACTTTCTGATAGATCTCGTATACCGTCGCTGTTAAACTGTTCATATTTTGAGGCTGTCCGCGGATCAAGCCATTTTTTGTTGTGTTCATATGAATGGAACTGCTAGTCAGCTAGGCCATGTGCCATCGATCAGAACAGGTGATAATCGGACGGCGCAATATCTGCAGAATATGGCGGGTGGGGTAAGATTTCCCATTTCAGTGTTTCCAGGTAGGTTTTAACGGGTTTTTCAACGTGAGGCCGAGCGTTGCCATGCTGTAGAATCACTTTTTCATGCCTCTCCGCGTATTGCGGCCGCTTCTCCCACAATGCTCGGTTCAATCGCATCAATTGAAGCTGATACCGACCCCCAGTGATGGTTTTGCTTGGTTCTAACAGTTCACTCCATTGCTCGCGCAATGGAAATCTGACATCAAATTTAGTTCCAAATGAAACTGTGGGTACCAGGTCGTCTTTAGGTGCCAAAAACAGTGGATACTGCTCCGACAGCAACTTAAAGGTTTCTCTCTGTCCCGAAGTTCCGTCTTCGTGCCAGAACCCATATTTATGGAGTCTACACATTGCTTTTATTGCTTCCTGTTGTATCTTAAGATCCAGGGGGAGCAAATCAAGCATAGCCTTTGGACATCACCAGATGTTGTACTCATAGCACCCGTGATGCATACACTTCTTTGCCGCCTGTATAGTTCCCGGATTGTCGACTTAACCATGCTCTGTCGCCACCAGACCACAGAGGCGTAAGTGATGATTGGTCTGATTAGTGCTGTGTATATCCATAGGACCACAGCAGGTTTCAGACCCCAGCTTTTACCAAAGGCTCTGCGGCATTGCTGAAAAATTCTTAATGCGCGATTCACTTTCAGTTAAACGTGTGTCTCCCAAGTCAGCTTCTTATCCAATATTACGCCTAGATATTTACCCTCATCGGAGAGACCAAGTGTCACAACTTTCAGTGTTGGAAGACTGAGTCCATCCAATTTCCGTTTTCTCGTGAACAAGACTATAGTTGTTTTGTTCGGATTAACGGAAAGACCTTGTCTCATGCACCAGTCATCGATTTTGTCAAGAATCCTCTGCACTTTCGTGCCTCCTTAAGGATTTATCCGATGTTAGCGCACAGACATCGTCCGCATATGCTTGGACGTCAAAACCGAGTTCCTGCATCTCCACTAATAGAGAGTCTACGGCAAAGCACCACAGCAGCGGAGAAAGAATACCCCCTTGGAGACATCCTTGCTTGCCCTGACTGTGATTTGTTCGTCTCTGCTCCCACCAGCGGTTAACAGCCTCTCAGAGAGCATGGAATATATCCATTTTACAATGGTTTGATTAACTCCGTGTCGTTCGGTAGAGGAACATATCGAGCCGAAAGTGGCATTATCAAAAGCCCCCTCAATGTCCCCGAACACGCCCATTGTGTATTCGTCAACTTCCAGCCCGGCTTCAATCTTGCTAACAAGATCGTGACTTTCATTTCTTTGGATTGCTGTAATGAATCCATTTTCATCACCCGTCATGATGCGATGAAGAAAACCCTCCCTTTTTTGCCGCTGAAGCAGTTGTTCACAGGCCAAAAAACGACGTTCAACATCCCTTGGTTTCAACTCATAAGGAACCCAAGTCCCCTGTTTCTGAATCATTCCCACAGCATGCAATCGCTTGGAAATGGATTGACGGGTAACTCTTAATACTGAAGCTAGCTCTTCGTGCGTTTGACATGGATCCTCATTGAGCAATGCCTCCAATTCAGCGTCATCGAAGGTTCTTGGCCTTCCTTCACGCGGACGGTCGTCAACATTAAAATCACTGTCTTTGATGCGACGGAACTAATCTCGGCACGTTGTTTCCCTTAAAGCAGCATCTCCATACACTTTTTGTAGCTCTCGATGCGCTTCAGCCGCCTTTTTTTCGAATGAAAGCGGAAAATCAACACTTCCCGCAAATGACGATTATTCGGAACAAAATCAGACATTTTCACAAAACCAAAAGTATATGATATCAAAACAAAATCACTAATGTGTCGAAGCAGTTTGTTTATATGTTTAAGCTTGGTTTATGATGTCTAAGTTATGTTCGAATCGACTAGTACACACTGCTGGCGACATCTATAGACAAACAACGGGAACTTAGTTGCGCACCTAATATTATACCACCTTGATCAAAAAGTTCCCAGAAAAACCGCCAAGTGACGCTCTAAGTAAATTGATTTGAGTTCTGTTTTTTCTTTGGTTAAGCTGGCACATCTGTGATTAACATTCCTACCAAAATTTATTGCCATAGCTCAACATTTCTAAAAGTTCATCTTTTACAGTTTTAAAAATGGATTTGAATTTGCAACAACGAGTTTGTATGAAATTTTGCGTTGAGAATGGATACAATGATTCGAACATCTTAGCAATGTTGGAGAACTGTTTCGGTTATGATATTCTAAAGAAAACAGGCGTTTACGAGTGATAAGAATGGCAAACGTAGTGGCCACCGCCGCTAGCGAAAGCTGATGAAAACATAAATAAAGTAAAAGAAGAGTTGGTCAATAACCGCAAATTAATTATGAGAGAGCTGGCAGAGGACTTGAACATGGCTTAGGGATCCATTCAGGGCATTGGAGCTAATAATTTCGTTTTGTGCCATGTTGCCGAAAAGTTCGTCCCAAAGTATCTGAATTTCATACAAAAAAGGGGCCGCGATGGTATCGCCAAAGACTTAATTTCCAAGGCTGAACATTCCTGAGGTGACCCAACTTTCAATAAACGCATCATTACTGGAGACAAGACGTGTGTATATTAGCGCGACATGTAAACAGACATCCGGCGTGAGTCAGTAGAGAGTTACGAATGAATCAAGACCAAAAAGCCACGTCATTTTCAGTCAAAAAAGAAAGCGATGTTCACGATTGTTATGGATTACAACGGTATTGTACACCACAAATTTTTGCCAGAAGGTCAGACAGTTATTATTTGTGCGTTATGCGATGTTTACGTGAAGCGATTCACCAAAAAAAGAAAGGATTTGTGGCAAAAAAACTCATGGATTTTGCACCATGACAACGCACCGTCGCATAGTGCCATCATCATCCCTGAATTTTTGGATAAGAACGAAACGAATACCTTCCAACAGCCGCCGAATTCACCTATTATGGCTCGCTGCGATTTTTTTCTGTTTCATTAAGGCAAAACATCACTACGGCGCACGAAAAATGCGTTATAACAGCCAAAATGAAAAACTGGAAAAAATTTAAGACGGCTCTGATGGCTATACGAGATGTGATATAATTGTTGACAGCTGCTTTGCTTGTACGTGTTTCGGCTCGTCTTCGATTTTTACCTCTGCAAAAAGATGGATCAAAGAACCTGTATCAAATTTTGTGTGAAAAACGAAATTTAGTGCGCGGATGCATTCCGAATGTTAACTGTGTCATACGGAGAAACTACTTTGGACCAAAGCAACGTTTATCGGTGGTACAAAATGTTCTCAGAAGGCCGAGAAGATGTGAACGACGAAAAGCGTGCCGGACGTCCGAGCACTTCAACAACAGACGAAAACGAATTGATGAAGTAAAGAAAATGGTATTGGCCAATCATCGAATCACCGTTAGAGAAATTGCTGAGGACCTAGACATACAGGTATCGATTGGCTCGTGCCATCCGATTTTTTTCAATGATTTGGGCATGAGACGGGTCGCTGCAAAATTTGTACCAAAACTGCTCCATTTCGACCAAAAGCAGCATCGCTAATCAGATGTTGGACTCTGTCCGCGACGACCCAAGTTTGCACCAGACAGTCATAGCTGGTGACGAATCGTTGGTTTATGATGAAGACGTGGAAAACAAAGCTCAATCATCTCAATGGAAGCTGCCGCACGAACCGAGACCGAAAAAAGCGCGCCAAGTCGGATGTAAAAGTTTTGCTTACCGTTTTCTTTGATTGCAGAGGTTTGTGCATCACGAGTTCTTGCCACAGGGTAAAACGGTCAATAAGGAATATTACCTGCAAGTTATGCGCAATTTCCAAGAAGCAATACGCCAGAAACGCCCGGATTTGTGGAAGAACAAAAATTGGGTCTTGCTTCACGATCAGCTCGTACTACACATAGGAGGAGGGAAGAGAAATCAAACGCAAGCTGAACACATATTTTAGAATAGGGTGGACCCAAACACATTATATTAAATGGATTTTAGTAAATCGAAAAAATAATACCTTTTTTGTTTTTTTTTTTTAAGCTTACCCAAATGTAAGAGTATTTCTGCCATGGAAAAGCCTCTCATAAAAAATATCTGCCATTCGGAGTCGGTTTAAAAATGCAAGTGCCTCGGAACAACCTCAAGACGCACGTCACACATAGGAGGAACTTGGTCAAACACCCAATAAAAGATGTAAGCACTCAATCAAATTTGTCTTCAATGGATGTAATGACTATTCTTGAATGGCTTCGGGTTGCCCTTCAGTCCAAGTATTGCAATTTTGCGTAGACATCAAACTAAAAATGGGCCTCATCTCTGAATACCATAAGTTGGACCCCCACAGGGGGTTTGATAAAAGAAATAACTGAGGAACCCTACACTTGTGGCTGCTCAACACATATTTATGTTTTTTGGTTGAAAGTTTTTTTTTTCCTTTTGTCAAAACAAAGAATACACGGAACTTGCATGACCTGTCCACATAACCGATAACATTCCAGGTGTATGATAATTATATAACAGTACTGTAGTTTAAGGCAAATGCAGTAAGAATAACAAAAAAGAAAAGCCAAGCTGAAAACTAAATTTTAATAAAATAATATATTTTTTTTTCAACTCAGAATTTTATTAGAAATTTTCATTGTGCTTCTGGGTGCGTCTGTTGCAAAGTTAAAATTAAGAATTCTCCGAAGCTTGCATGAAATGGATAGTCACATATACAAATGCATTTTACGAGTATAGCTGATTAGCAAGTGTATGTGTGTGTATTCGAATTAAATCAGAACAAATGTATGTATGTATGTGTATATTCAAACACACCTATGCGCTGGCACGCTGATATTAGAAATCCAGTTATGCAAAATTGCTTATGGGAATGCATAGCCACACACCCACTCACGTGTCACAAAGTAAATAAGAAATGGCAAAAGTAGAAATGGTAATGCACAGAAAAAAGAATGCAAAGTGAAAGCTGTTGAAAATAATTTGCAATTCAATTGTAATTCTCACTTAATGAAGCTTCAAGCGCAGCCAGAATAAGTTCAGTGCACTGCAAATGGAAACATGGTTAAATGTGCAGCTGTACTATATTATACAGGGTCATGCAAGTTCGAGTCTCGTTATGTTTTGAAAAGTGTCATAGGTCGTTGGCATGAATTCTCTATTGACAGATATTGGCCCTTATTATGAGCAACATTCGATCTTCGACTGTAGTCGAAAGTGCTGATCGAACGAATTTTCATTTGGTATTATGGTGCTCATTCGCAGAAGACTAGGACTATTGTGAATTTCGATCGCTCGACGCATTTACAATAGATAATTTTTTCTCAGCTGATACAGCAAATCAAAATAAAAGAAAAAGCGATTGCATTGAAATTCTTTCTTAACAACATTTTTAAAAGTTAAACAAAGCTTTTTTTGTGAAAATGAGTACAACGGAGTTGTGGTTCCACGATTCATCTCAATGCGAATAATGCAAATTTTAGGTTTGTGGTTATACAATGAAAATTACTTATATAAATGCGAAAAATCCAGGAGCTACTCATGATTATATGGCTTTCAACATGTCGCCATTGAAAGCGCATTTAGAGGAACAACATCTCAATGGCCGTCGCAATACTTGGCTACTTGGCATGTAATAAACACCAATTGAAATTCCGTGATGCTGGATACACTCTAACCATATTTAATGACGGCGTTCAGAAACTCTGAGAAAGGGTCTCCACAAAGGACATACAACAAATAACATGCTAAAGCGAGAAGTATCATTGAGAGAACAATTGGAGTCTTGAAAAACCGATTTAGATGTTTGTTGCAGAAAAGAGCCCTCCACTATTCTCCAAAAAAAGCAACACAGTTTCGTTTTAGTTTTTGTTATAAATTTTCTTTATTCAAATATTCGTAATTCGTCAGCCCATACCTGCCAAGGGAAAATAAGAATGTATTTCGACAAGCATCACAAAAAAAAACATTATTAACCTTAATCCATTTTGCTGCCGTTCTAACTGGTGGTCCCAATCAATTCAACTCCGTTGTAAACTCTTCCCATTTTTTTGCTGCTTGAACTTTTGCGCAAATCCCTTTTGCGAATTGTGAATTCTCTTCCATTAATGCAACCAGCCTTTCTAATTGTTATTTGGTACTCACGACTTTCGACCTGCAGGTAGGTAAGTAGGTAGGTAAGATGGCAAGAGTACCCCAGGTACGCTACAAGTAGCACTTACGTGCCGTTTTGATACTATAGAGTGGACCACTACCTGTGAAAGGATTAAGGGAGGAGATAAGACCGTCTACAGCCATCCAGTGCTGTTGATGTAGCGGAGGAGAGAAAAGGGATCTAGGCTGGAGAATTTCATCAAGTCATCCCCAAGCCGGACATCTGCAGAGAAAGTGTTCCACAGTCTCTTTCTCTGTAGGATCCCCACAGCTTCTGCAATGGGGATTGTACGGAATTCCAAGCTTCTCCGCGTGAGTGCCGATCACACCCAGTGGCCAGTGAACACCGCGATGAGTTTGGAAATTGAATGGCGGGGGGTTCCCATCACCTTAAGCGTTCTGTTTATGTCGTATTGGGGCCATAGTGCTTTTGAAATGGCACACGATGAGACAGACCTCCATCTGTCTTGCGCTTTTCTTAGAAAGAAGTTGTGTAGTTTCCCTTGAACGACGGCCAAGGGAATACCGATGTCTGAGAAGAGGGCAGCTGGACTCGGTTCTGCCGCCCCCTTCCTGGCAAGCTCATCGGCAATTTCATTTCCCTCTATATTCCTGTGCCCAGGAACCCAGATGAGGGAGATGTTTAAGTTTAAGTTCCTCCTTACAGGAGTTTACGAGAAGAGAGCTGCAATGCGGCGACGACAGTGCCTTGATTGCAGCTTGGCAATCGGAAAAAATATTTATGTGTCCCTCCCAACAGCGATCCCGAAGCATTTTGCATGCCTGTAGGATCGCGAAGACCTCTGCTTGAAAGACGCTGCTTGTCTCCGGCAGTTTATAGGAGACCGAGATGTTGGCTCATTTGGAGTAGACCCCCGCTCCCACTCCAGACTCCATTTTGGATCCGTCAGTGAAAACAGAGGCCTCTATATCCGCAACAACTCTCCCCTCTTTCCAATCTTGCCTGCTCGGAAAGATAGCCCTAGCACAACCCTCAAAGCACAGTTTGCGGATGGAGAGGTCGGTGCGAATATCAGAGAAGGAAGGGGAGATCTGCTTCAATATGCTGCTATGCCCAACAGGGAGTTGTCTCCAAAGACCAAACTCCCTTAGTCTTATAACACTCTGAGCAGCAATGGATTTAACCTGCAGATCCACAGGAAGTAAGTGCAGAATAACGTTGAGCGCAGCGGTGGGACATGTTCTGCAGGCACCAGTGATGCCCACAGATGCAGTTCTCTGCACTCTCTCTAATTTAGTGAAGTTGTAGCCCTTCTGAAGAGCTAACCACCAAACTAGGCAAGCGTATGTCAAAATTGGCAGAACCACTAAGTTGTACATCCAGAGTACGACACGTGGCTTGAGGCCCCATTTGTTGCCGAACATAGATTTACAGGCATAGAAGGCTATATTAGCCTTCTTAACTCGATTTTCTATGTGCAGCTTCCAGTGGAGCTTGGGATCAAGTATTACACCAAGATACTTGACTTCCGATGAAAGTGTAAGACACTGGTTGTTAAGTCTAGGAAGCTTAAACGGCGGAGGCTTGTATTTTCTGGTGAATAGCATCAACTCCGTTTTGTCAGAGTTGACTCTGAGACCGCTACTGGCGGCCCACCTGCTGAGTGTAGCCAGTGCACCTTCCAAAATTTCAGCCATTACTGATGGGAAGGGACCTGAGACCATCAGGACCAAGTCATCGGCATATGCTACCACCTTTACCCCCCCCCTGTTTAAACGAGTTAAGGCTTCATCTACAGCTACTAGCCAAAGGAGGGGCGAGAGGACGCCGCCCTGCGGTGTGCCCCTATGTACGAATCTGGTGATTCTAGCCCCTCCTGCCACCGCATTTATTTCCCTACCACCAAGTAGGGACGAGATCCAGCGGTAGATAGGTGTTTCTACCCCTAGCCTGTTTAGAGCCGTGACAATTGACCCCGCCGTAATGTTATTAAAGGCGCCCTCTATGTCTATAAAGGCCGCCAAAGTGAATTGTTTCCCCTCTAGAGATTTCTCTACAGTCCCTACTACCTCATGTAAGGCTGACTCGGTAGATTTCCCTTTTCGGTAGGCGTGTTGGGCTGGAGAAAGTCTGGTTTCACAGTGCTCTCGGATGTGACAGTCGATCACTCTTTCAAGCACCTTGAGAATAAAGGAGGTAAGACTTATAGGCCTTAGGAATGAAGACCACTTTGGTTTTCTTCCAGCTAGCAGGAACGTGGTTCAGCGAGATACACGCCGAGAAGATCTTTTGAAGAACGGGAACCACCACGGTCTTAGTCTTCTGAAGCATTACTGGCATGATACCATCGATGCCTGGAGATTTGAAAGGGGAAAAACTCTCGATTGCCCAGTTTATCCTGTTGACGGACAAGACCGGTGTCAGGGACATCACAGGTAACCCCTCCTGCCGGTTCGGGTCTTCGTTACAGACCGGATCAATAGAGTTTTCCGGGAAATGGGCATCAATAAGGATTTTTAAGGATTCGCCTGCAGATTCAGCCCACTCCCCGTTCTCTCTTTTGCCAAGAGTCTTACAGGAGTGGTCCTTGGATAGGATCCTGCTGAGTCTAGCCGAGTCTTTTACGGATTCGATGGATTCGCAGTACTCTTTCCAAGAGTTGCGCTTCGCATCTCTAACGGCTTTCTTATAAACTTTCAAAATTTCCCGGTAATCTTGAAAGTTCCTTGTTTGATAACATTTGTTGAAGACTCTCCTAACCTTCTCTTTCAAGTCGGTCAGCGTTTTGCTCCACCAGGGAGGAAAGTCTTTCTTGCTAAAGGATACTGGGCAGGCCACTTTGAAGGCAGTCTGATAAGACCCTTCTAAGTGTCTAACTTGCGTGTCCAGTTGTTCCTTAGTGGTAGTCAAGAACTTACTCCTATTCAGCTTCTTGCAGAAAACCCTGCATTAAATTAACAAAAATTAGTACATGTTTATTATTCTGCTACTATAAAACAATAAATCATCGCAAACAATTTACATTTTAACAAATTTTCCCACAATACGCTGCACAATCGAAAGCAAAATTGCATTCGACTCTAAATTCGGTATACAACGAAAATTTGGACAGGGCTGTACTGCTCATAATACTAAATTGACATTCGATTTTCGATCTTTGGCAACCAGCGAATATCGAAGATCGAATCCAACTCAATACTCAACAATAGGGGCCATTAAGTAGAGAATACTAAATAAACGAGTTCAAGAGCCACATAAAAGTAATTAAAACCCTCCATGAACGTTGTTGATTCTTAAAAAAACGCAATTTCGCAAAATGATCTAACAGAGAGACTAAGCAAAAGTAGGAAACATTTGAAGCCGATTGGTTCGGTACCAGGCATCAGACTACCACTGCATGTTCGTCCGATCCTTTTCATACGTATATACATATATACCTATACATATATATATACCTATACATTTACAGTAATTGATAATGTCTCTGTCTTACTCAAGGCCACAGTGGCCATAGCTATAAGGTTATTATATTTTACGGTTAAATGTTAGCAATTTTCAATAAAAAACAATTTATTACTAACGAAATCCATAGAAAAAATAAATTTAAGGTATTATGCAGAAATTTCTTAATGTAAATCAAACTCAAAAGACCCTGTATAATTAACAAAAAAAACACAATAGTATAGTTCGCAAAGATATGAAATTTCAAAATGCAAAGCTTTTGCTTTTGCCCTAATTTCGACTTTTGATTAAAACTCTGAGTGTATATGAACAAGTAAATTTGCATTGCTGAGCGCATTGCTTTTTAAACCACATACGAGAAGTTTCATATTTCTTTCACTTAATCAGCTACCGGAAAGTTTGTTGGTTTTTAATTCATTTCACGGTGTATTTCTTGTTAATATCCGGCAATTATTCGGTTAAGAGATTTGAGAGAAATATATCTATTCATTCTTTCATCAATTAAAGTACAACTCAAATAGATTACTAATAAGGCGTTTTTCAATAGGTGCGCTTCAACTTTTTTCCGATAGGGAGGGCGAACGACGCAATATTTTTTATTTTTCGCTTGTCATTTGTAAACTTCATTAGTATACATTTCATCATGGAACGCTACACACTTGAGCAACGCTTGCAAATCATTGAATTTTATTATAAAAATGCGTGTTCTGTTAAGGAAGTTTAAAGTCGAAAAATCATCTTCAGTGATGAAGCTCACTTTTGGCTCAATGGCTTTGTCAACAAGCAAAATATGCGTTACTGGGCAGAAAGCAATCCACACGTGATTCATGAGGCACCGTTGTATCCCGAAAAAATCACTGTTTGGTGCGGTTTACATGCCGGCGGCGTAATTGGTCCATATTTTTTCGTTGACGAGAACGATCGCCACGTTACTGTGAATGGAAATCGATACCGCGACATGATAAACGATTATTTTTGGCCGCAATTGAATGGTATGGACTTAGACGACATGTGGTTTCAACAGGACGGGGCCACAAGCCACACAGCACACGCTACAATTGATTTGTTGAAGAGTAAGTTCGATGAGCGCATTATTTCCAGAAATGGACCGGTCGAATGGCCGCCGCGCTCGTGGGATTTGACGCCTCTAGACTATTTTCTTTGGGGTTATGTGAAGTCATTGGTCTACAGTAACAAGCCGGCGACGATGTGTGAGCTCAGAGCCAATATTGAACGCGAAATTGCTGGAATTTCGGCCGATTTATGCAAAAGAGTGGTCGAAAATTGGGTTCAACGATTGGACTTCGTAAAACGTGCACGCGGTGGTCATGCAAAAGAAATCGAATTTCATACTTAAATGTATATGTTCAAACTCGATAATAAAAAAAAATTGGTTAAAAAAGTCAAACCGTTTGTGTTTTATTCAAAAAAGTTCAAAAGTTGAAGCGCTCTTACTGAAAAACGCTTTACTAACGCTTAAATATAATATATTACCAAATAGCCAATACTGTGAGATACGATAGTCACAATTTAAAAAGTGTAGCTCTAGGCTAAGTTTTGATTTGAAAGTATCTCGTGAGTTAGAGAATGTATGCAAATTTTTGCGTAATTGGATAGACTGCCTTAAACAACATGCAAGCGGTTCATTACGACTAAAATTGGTCTTGTGATAAGGTAAATGGAACATATTGCCGAGTCTAAGGTTACGAGTGCGACAATTAAAAAGTATTAGCTCCAGCAAGACGTGACATTTGATATGATTCGTTACTACGTCCCTTATAAACATTACCGATGAAATTTCTGCATTTCTGAAGTCGGCAAAGCTAACAAAAGACATCTACTTTTATATGCAGGCAAACTGAATGAATAGCAAATCTACTGAAACGTTTTTGAACCTTCTCAATTCTCAAAGATGAACCCATATAGAATGGATCCCAAATAATGCTGCAATATTCGAGGTTTGATCTCACAAAAGAAAAATACAAATACCTCATATACCCCTTGAATTCCTTATTACAAAGCCAAGCATAGATCTAGACTTGGCAATCATAAAGTCTATATGTTTGGGAAACGATATTATCGATGTAAATATGACCCCCAAGTCTTTCTTTTGATACATTTTTTTGAGGATGGTAATGCCCAACTTGTAATCGAAATCAATCGTAACTTTGCGTCTACTGAATGACATATGCTGGCATTTACCAGCATTAAGAGGTAAGGGGTTATCATCACACAAAGCTTCCAATCTTGTTAAGCCTTCTTGAAGTCTTATGCAGTCAGTTACGTCGTTTATCCGACGGTAAATTTTCAGGAAATCTGCACACATCAGACAACGTGATGCCTCGAAAACGTCTGGAATGTCATTAGCAAACATTAAGAACAACAGTGGCCCAAGATGGTTACCTAGAGGTACGCCTGAGGTAACTTTGATGGCATCAGATTTTATGTTATTTATACGAGCGAATTGAGTTATATCTGCTAGATAAGATGCAAGCCACTTGAGTAAGCTAGGATGAAGACCAATTGAACCCAGCTTTTTAAGTAGGATACTATGGCTGACTCTATCGAACGCTTTCGAAAAATCTGTGAATATGACAATTGCAAATTTGCACAATTTGCAAATAATCCTAAATTCGTAACAGTAGATCTACCCTTAACAAAGCCGTGCTGATTAGGCGATATGAGATCTGAAATTTGAAAGAAAAGCAAATGATGACTAGCTTTTCAAAGAGTTTAGGTATACAAGAGATTTTGCAGATAGGTCGATAATTTTGGGCTTCCGACTTGCTTCCAGACTTATGTATCGGTATGATAAATGATTTTTTCCAATTAACGATTAAATATAGTTAGTTATAAATAGAAGAAGGCACTAAAATAGAACATTCTCTATAGTAGAGCGATTGACTCCCTCCGGATTGTGATATTTTCGGATAAAGGAAGGTAAGAACTAATTATATTTCCAATGCTCCGATCTCTAGAACTTTGGGAGAATTCAACACGCTTTCAAATCATATTGGCCTAGATTTTTCTTCAACAAAGAACCCCTTCAAATTGTTCCTAAATGAATTGCTGAACTAAAATCTAAGTTTTATCTAATAGTCATTCTCTGTAAACTATAAGAAATTTTACCTTTTCTTTCATTCAATGCAATGAAACTAGTAAATTGTAAGTTTAACTTATTTTTTATTGAATTATTTAGCATTAATCTGTACTAAATAAAAGTGGCATATGCACTGAACGATTGTATGTCAAGTGATGGACATTAATGGACCTTGCCCTAAATCCGCTTAATTTTTTTTTATTTATTAGCATGAATATAATAAGAAGTAAACTGAAAAAATTTTGAAAAAAAACTTGCGTATTTTGAGATTTATTCAATGTTAAAAATTTCGGTATAGAATTTTTTAAATTGATATATCATCGGTTTTTTAGCACTTTTATAATTTTTATTTTTTATTTTATTTAAATAAAAGTTGTTTTTGTGAAGAAATTATATTTGTGTTTAAAATATGGGTTGGCAACTAAGTAGTTGCGGATTTTTTTCAGAAAGTCATGGAACTAAATAACTTTATTCTGTAAAGTATTTCCCACTTTGACCAATGACCTTTTGTCATCTTTCAGGCAGCATCATAATCCCACGCTCATAAAACGTCTGGTTTTTATTAACAAAAAACTGAATCAGGAACGATTTGACGTCAACATCATTACTGAAATTTTTCCATACAATACCTTTTCGATTTGTCAATTTGGGCTGCTTTTGTTCAACTGCATTGTTTAATTTCGTTGGTTGTCCAATGCAGACATCAGAATTGATCGTTCGGTTAGGTGGTAAGAGTTCAGAATAGACAGTCCCTTTGTAATTCCACCAATCTGATAACAAAACCTTCTTTGGGTGAATATCAGCTTTTGAAGTTATTTGAGTTGGTCCACCTTTCTTTAGAAAATCGCAGCTGTTAATACGTTGCGTTAAATGCGTTTCTTTCACTTCGTGAGGACCCCATGTATTGAGTTTTTGAACATAGCCAAGTTGTTGATAAATGAAGCTTCTCTGCAATCTCACGTTCTGTAATATGACGATACGAATCGATTATTGCTTTGATTAGGGCGTCATCAAATTCAACTGGACAACCAGAGCGTTTTTCATCTTTGAGTGAAAAATCACCAGAATGAAATTTGGCAAACCAATTTTGACACTGCCGTTCTTTTAACGCTTCGTCACCATAAACAGCACATAACTTTTTATGAGCTTGAGATGCGGCTTTCCCTTTGCGGAAATAAAAAAAGCAAAATATGCTGAAAATATACCTTTGATTTTCCATTTTTCAACGAATGCCAAACGAAAACTACGCAACCGATCAAAAAACTTGTTTACTGATTGACAGCTGAATTAACAAAATGTGTTTTACATTTGTACTAGGTCTAAAAACAATAACTTCAACTGAAGTAATCTATGAGTGAAATCCGCCCAATATTTAAAAAAAATTTTTTTAGGAGAATTATATATTTTATTTATTTAAAACAATAATAATAATTAAATTAAATAATCAAATACAATTTTTTTCGCGAAATTTTTTATTTTTGTTTAAAATGTGTGAGAAAGAAATTCTTATTTTGTGATTTTTGAAAAGCACCCTGTCTCAGTTTTTTTTTTCTTATTTTTTTATTAATAAATTAATGTCAGCTTCATAATAGAATCCCCATACCTTTTCGAGTTATATTCAAATAGCGGCGCGAATAAGTGAATCAGTAAATTAGAACGAGGCGACTCCATTTTGCTGTTTTGATGTCAAAATTTATTTCTCATTCCAGCAACTTTATAAAGGGTTTTCCAATCACAGGTGTTTTTTTTGAATAGCCCGCTCTTTCGGTAGATGTCCCTACTGAAGCTGTCATTTTTTGATATGTGACAAGTAGAAACTACGACATTAATAAAAATGGAACGATACACGCTTAAACAACGCATTGAAATTATTCAAATTCACTGTAAAAATGGTGAACATTTGGCGGAGGCGGTTCGTAACACTCGAACATTTTTGGGTCATCGTGAAGCACCTTGTCGGACCGCAATACAGAATTTGAAAAATTTCGAGCTGTTTAGACAAACTAGACAAATTAGAATAAAACCCGTGCACGTCGCTCAAGAACAGCCGAAAATATTTCCGTTGTAGCCGAAAGTGTTAAAGAAAACTCAGGTTGTCCATTCCTCGTCGTTCCTTGGAATTAGACCTTCCACAAGCGTCACTACACCGTATTTTGCATAAAGATTTGGGTCTTAAGGCTTATAAAGTCCAATTAATACAAGAACTTAAGCCGGCCGATCATCAACAACGTCGCGTCTTTGCTGATTGGGTTGTTGAAATGAATGAAAATGATCGAATAATCATCTTGAGTGATAAGGCCTATTTCCACCTTGGTGGCTTCCTCAGTAAGCAAAATTGTCGGATCTGGGGCTCAGAAAATCCAAGAGTTATTGTTGAAAAGCCTCTCTATCCTTAACGTGTGACTATTTGGTGTGGTTTGTGGTCTGACGGAGTCATTGGACCTTACTTTTTCGAAAATGAAGCTGGAGCAACAGTTACGGTGAATGGATTGCGCAATCGAGAAATGATTAATGATTTTTATGGCCGGAATTGTATCGTGTTGATCTGAACAACGTTTATTTTCGGCGCTACGTGACACACAAGCAACGAAACCATTGATCTTTTACGGGAATAACGCCTCTTATTGAAAAACCCTTTATATTGGACTCGCCCCCCGTTAAGAAAATTGTACCACTGATGATTTTTGTGTGGAGTTATATTTCATCTTCATCATCCAGTCGTTTGCTTCCATCTGATCTTGCATTTCCATTGATTTCCAATTTTCTCTATCTTGTGTTGTTTTGTCAAATTACTCGCTATTCTTTTATGGTAATGTCACCGCTCCATGATTGGATTTGTTTAGAGAGTTTTTAGCACTTGAAACGTCACGCTTGCCAGTGCGTGTTGGCGAGATTTTATTTCAGTCATTTCGAACATGACCGGCCGCCATAGGTGTGTTGGTGTGTGACTGCCATTCGAAAATGCATAGGTTCGAATCTCCGTGCATGAAACACCAAAATGATAGCGACATTTTTTTCTAATAGCGGTCGTCCCTCGACCAATAAATTTTCACTATTCTCTTAGTTTAGTGCCATTAAGGAAACTTTTCTTTTCAAAAAACTAAGAAAAAGAGGATGATACTTTTTGCCGGTTAAGGGCTATATGGCGAGATGCAATAAAAGAGGGCTTCTGGTGCATCGTTGAAGATGTTTGGAATCGAATGTTGTCAAATGAAAAAATTCCGGTCAGCGACAGGCGATTCTTAGCGCCGGAGAGAGGAGCTTCTGATAAGCTACTTTTACTTAGCAGAGTAGACTTAGACTTTGAACTGGTTACTTAACAAGCCACTGTAACCTGATATATCACTTAAGCATATTAGGCTCTCTGAGACCACCATCTGCGGATTATGTGAAATGGATACTGAAAATTCTTCGTGAATGTCCATGTAAATTGTAGAACAATGAGGAGTATACTAAGATTTATAAAAAAAGATTCTTCAAAAATAGTTCACCTTTTTTTTTTTTGGTTTCAGCAAAGAATCGCTGGCGTAATTTTGATCTAAAAAGTTATTTTACTTTAATTCGCGGCACTCACACATCGAGCGTCGCCTTGAGACCTTACACCATTGGTTCCATGTAGTAACGCCAACACACAAAACTGTCAATGGAGTGTGTGACCCATTGATAGGACGAAATACATCTAGCCAAACACACTCAGAACTTCTCGTTTCACCGAATATTTTAGTAATAATTCCAGTTGCTTTTCTTCATTCCCACGTCCATCTTATATGGCTCTCGGCAACAAATTGTTGCTCTTACCTGCATCATCGAACGGCATCGACATATTCTACACATATTTTTATCTCATATTTGCCTCAAGATTACTGCAACCATCTCGAGCAGCTGTAACTACCAAGCGAACAGCAAAGCGGTCTTGCGTCAGCCTGCGCAAATAATAATTTAGTCACCCCTCCAGTTATCACTACAACTTTGCAAAGATACTTCAAATGACTTTACACTGTTAACACGTTTGCTTAATGTCCCTCTTTTCGTCCTTTCCATCCTTGCAGTTTAAATATTCTTTATGCATAGTTTTCGTATGAACAACACAATTTTCCCCACTTTCTCCTCGCTCAAGTGCAGGGAGTGACTTCTGCAGCTCGTTAAGCATTCCTTTGTAGCGAGCAATTCATACCCTGTGCTTACACATTTACATAATGTAATCTATGTACAAGGATGCGTGCTTGTGTTCGCCTATGTGTGCATGTATGTCGCATGTGTTGCATGCGGCAAGAAGATATTTAATCCTTGCAACATTTTAACAGGCATTTTCGTGGTGACGTTCATTGCATCATGACCTTTATGCTGCACTCACACACACACGCACACATGCCAACTTAACGGGAGGTACTGCATGTGAGTGCGTGCTTTGCATTGGCTGTACGAGCCCTGGTATCGGAATAAATTCCCTTTATTTTTATTTCCTCTTCTCCGAAAATCTTTGAAAATATTCATATGCAAATATTTTTACGAGTTGATTGGAAAATCTGTGGCTTGCAATTTATGCTAGTGGAATTGATAAAAACCTTCAATACATCGTTTAAATACGTCAACAATCATTTTTTTATTCGCTATTCAGAATATTGGGAGGCAAAATTGTAGCGAAAAATTTATAATGGCATTTAGTTTTTCTGTTTTTTTTTTAATTTTCCGGTATCATTCGTGACTGAGAACGTCAATATCAGCGTAAATTGTTGTGCCCGGGATTTCGGGATTTGCCTTTTCTTAAGGAGAATAAAAATTTTAAAATACAATTCGTTGAAAATTGAATATTTCATATAAAGAAACTTTGATGTTGCTCCGCGTATGCTTGTGAGCGGCAAACTGAAAAAGCAGGCAGCCAATTGGTTTCAACGCCAATTAGAAGAAGTTCCCGAAATTTACCCATAGGTGGCGCTGTGGCCGAAATATCTCTAAAACCATACTTATGAAGGTTTATAAAGGTTCTTTCAAAAGACGCGCTTAGATGTTGTTTAAAAAAACACGAAAAAAGTTAGACTCGCCATCTCTTAACTTGGGTAGAAAATAGATCAGAATCCAGGGTTTAGTCCAAAACTTCTGATCTCGGTTTTGTTTCAAAGTTCGGCTCTGGGCCTAAATCCAAAACACTACATTTATTTTCTAAAATAAAGTCTAACACTGACTCGCCCCTGTCATTAATGTCGAAACTCCCCCACAATTTGTTGGGAGCATTTGCATTGCAGGAAACAACCAGGTGCTTTATGAGTTTAGCTGACTCCTTAATAAGCGCCTTCACCTCGTTTGGCAGGGCGTCCTCATGTGCACCGGCAGCCACCTCGAATGGTGGAGGTGTATTTGGATCGGCTTCATTTAAGTCTGTCCGCTTGGCCTCCACAATGGTGGCGTCACCATCTTCTTCAGCGATCTCCTCATCCTCGGATTCGTCAGCGAGTAAATCACGTTCATTGAACAACGGCCCCACACCGGTAAGCCACTCTGAATCGGTCGAATACTGACCGCTGGGTAACCGCTCTTCGTCACCGCTGTTCGAGTCAGCTCTATTGCCCTCTTCACTAAGTTCTAGAGCTAGCTCATCACTTCGGTAAATCCAAATGGTTGCATCGACGAACCCAAATTGGACTTTCCAACTTTTTTCGCCAGTAGGACGAGTGTTTCGGCGTTGAGAAGCAACAACACTTGCTGGCTCCACACTTCTACCGGCTCCTCAATCATCTCTACCTTCCAATTATGTGTTGGCAGGTCACCGTTGCGTGATCTAAAGATTTATTCTATTTTTTCTGGCTTGCATGGAATCATGCAAGCCGAGCTCTTGATCTGCTTGGAATCTCTTCCTTGCTGACAGCTTTGAGTTTGGCTCCCGGTCAAACCTCACCGACTTTACTTACGGCCAACCTGTAGAGCTGAGCTGACCTATTGTCCTCACAAGCGATAAGTTTCACCCTACCTTGGTACCAGCCGTTATCGTGGTAGAGTGGAGGCGTTCCGAGGTTTTTCTCTAGAACTTGGAGGTAGACTTCGGCAATATCGCCCTCAACCCCCTCCATTTTTCCTTGGAGATAGTCCCTTCCTCCTCCGCTCTGCCAACGATGGCCAGTACCACACCGCCATCCTTTACTACTACGCTTAACAACGGGTCATCTGTCTTTGGTTTTTTGGCGACCCCTTAACCTGTGAGTTCAGCCGGTCTTTGTCTTTTTGAAGTCGCATCCGCCGGTTTTCCTAAGCTGGCAATCACCCCTTTGCCCATTCAATAGACCTGGCCTATTCCACTGTTAATTGAAGCGCTGGCAGATCTCTTAACTTAGAATAGACCCTGATGACCACCTTCTTTTCGTAATAGACCTATATTTGCAACCAGTTTTAAGCTGCCTTTTCTCTCAACGGCCAATTGCCGGTTAAACCTTAAGCCGTCTTTGGACTAGTGTTGGGGTGGAATGGTTATGCGGAGTTGACCCAACAACATCCGCGGTAAAACGATTGAAAGTCGATTTTCTCCATTCCTCCTCTCTCCCCACTGCCTCCTGCAGCATTCGTACTGGGATCAACCCTATCGTTGGAGCCCTTCATCCTCCTGTCACTGAAGTGTTATAAACTCCACTTTGATCTGGATGAAAGGAAAAAGGATCGGGTTAAGTACAGGAGAAATTGTAACAAATTTACTTCCAAGAATGGAAAAAAAGTGGATAGGGTGTAGTGCGTGGGTGTAGCAAAAAAAATATATTCCACACTTTTCATACCGAACTTACCTCTAAAGCAAGAAAGATCCAATTTCCTAATCAGGGAGTGATACTTATAAATTCTTATTCCAGCCGTTAGTTTGGCTCTAAGAGTAATAAGATTTGACTTATTTAAAGGCGAATTGCATTTTAGTGATTATTTGAAAATAGTTTCAACATCGAAGTAGAAGAAGTAAAGAGAAAAAAGAAAATCGGAAATAACAAATGAACAAAAAAGCATTAAAAATTGTTTTCTAAGTATGAAGAATTCCTTCTTTTCTTGAGCAATACAAAAATACAAACAAACATTAATACACTGTCACCAAAAAGGCATACGAATACACTTTGCTCTGCACTGTCTGCCACTGAGTTGTCGTATTTCTGTCACAATCGTACATTCATGGGCTGCAAATTGACAGTTACACTAACTAACTGAGCATATTTTTACCAACTTCCACTACTGCCACGGCATTTAAATTCAACCCCAGCCACCCTCCAAAGCGCACTTTTGGCGCCAGTTTGGCGGTTACCACTCGTTGCATATTCAACCTTTGGTTTCAAATGCAAATTTTCGTAATATTATTTTTATGCAAATTTATAAGCGTTTTGCGCTTTGTACTACACTACACTAATCCAATTAGTGATGAAAATGAAATTTGCTAATAAAAAGCGTGGCAACATCCGTCCGCTGGTAGCATCAATTCATCATCGCAGCAGTACACACCTAGAGCTGAGGGGCTGAAAGTGAGGTGGAGTTGAAAAATGTACTGCTAATTTAATAGCGATTTTGGACCAAATATTGTGTAGCGCAACGCTTGCTATGAAAAAAGTTCAAAACTAAATACGAGTAGTACCCGAGCTCTAATGTAATTTGCAGAAAATTGGATATTCATGTGAAACTAGTTCGTGCCAACTAATGGAATCGACAATGGACAGGTACATAAACAAGTAGGAAAAAATGTTAGTTGCATGCACTGCAATATTCGCCGGATAAAGGCAATGAAACGCTGATGAAATTGTGGTAACGTGGTTTTCGTTTTTGCTTTTTGTTTAGGTCATCTCCGTTCCGATTCCCAAATTTTGCTGCGCAGCGGAGTAATGGCAGTGTTTTGGATAAGGTAAGTGGGGTACGAAGGGTACTCCGGATGCCGTGTCAAAAGTGAAGAAACGGGCCGTTTTTAGGCATATAGAACTATCGACAGGAACATCAGGGTAGTAGAGATATCAATTTGCTGTTATAAAACTTAGAGAGTTAGGCATGCCGAATTTAAGGGTGATTAAGTTTCAAAGGCCGATGTTGATTTTGAATAAAATACATTTTTTTTAGGAAATTATTATCATTTCTTTCTATTATCATAATATTGGTATGGCTCAAATACGTGTAAAACAAAACATTGGCCAAATGGTCGCCGAGGCCGCCGATGGTCCCAACTTTCGATGACGCTGAGGCATAATTGAGGTTCTATGCCGTTAATGTGCCGAATTATCTCATCCTTTAGCTCTTGAATTGGTGCAAATTTTCTTTCAAATAACTCCAAAGAAAGAAGTCCAACGATGTCGTTGACGTTGCATGTGAAATGCAACATCGGCCCTTGAAATTTAACCAACCTTTAGAAAAAATTGTCAAAAGTGAAAAGATTCGGAAAAGGCGTCCCAAAAATCATCACGCGACAACTTTCAGTCCAATATGGATCTTTTATTTTTATTTAATTTTTTGGTAGACCTGACTCCAGATCATCAAATATTTACCCAATTATATGTGAATATCAAAACGTAAGATTACGAACCATTTGAGCTTATGGTAGATTTTATGTGATTAAATAGGTCCCAGATTGGGTCCTAGGGTGGGGCTTCATAGACTTTAAAGTTGCATTTTGAGGTTCATTTCATTACGAAAGAGTCCGAAAAGTGGTGGTCCCACTCAAAAGCCCTAGGAATGCTAGGCATTTTTAATTTTAACTTTCCTCACTACGCAGGTGCGTCTCAAAAAGGTGATATCTTTCGACGTAGCATGCTGAAGTAAAGAGAGAAAATGGTTCTTGAATCAGGAATTTAAAACAAGCGAGTAAAGAAAACGTAAAGAAACAAAATTTGTTCCCACTGTTACGCTGTTTATTGAAAAAACTAAAGAGCTAACCTTCAACTAATTTAACACTTATCGATATCCGGTTATCCAATATAAGATAAAACATAAATTGTACAACTAACTGCTTCCCAGTTCAGGAGCTACAATTTTTTGAACTTGAACTTGCTTTGCAAAATTCATTAAAGCTTATGTTTTTATCAGCGGGATAACCAAACATTGCCTTCAAACTCCCAGAAGTCTTCGATTGGTGGAAGAAGAGTGAATTTCTGATTTCTAAATTTTCTAAGAGGAGTTCCAATTTAGCACTTTTGGTTTGGATGGCATGTCATGCGTAAAAAGAAAAATCTGTAAAGGCACAAGTGATGCCATGAATACTTTATAGAAGCGCTTACGAGCCTTGATCCCGCTACGATATTATTTTGTGTTGATAGCTTTAACGCGAATATACGTGTTTTTTTTCGAACGTAACTGTAACTAGTAATGTCATAAACATAAATTACTCACATCACCAGAAACCTGTTGTGATCCAATTTTTAGTGAAATCGCCAGAAGTGAGACCTGGATATTTGAGTGTAATTTTCGTATACGCCAACAAATTCAACAACGTGTGAAAATGGATGAGGAGCGTTCAACGAAAGCGAAGATGTCCAAGTCGCAACAGAGGATATTATTAATATATATTTTTTTTTTTAGAAAAAGCTAACACATACCGAGATTATGTTGAGTTAGTAGCATCTCATGGGTAATATCAACATAACTAACAGAGAGTCCATAGGAGTACTCCACAGGGGGCAGTATTATATCCACTTCTTTGGTTATGTGTGATTAGCAAAATCTTAATAAAACTTAATAGAGGTGGGGTAAAAGCGGTGGCGTACACTGATGATGTGGTGCTAATGGCATCAGGGCTATGTCCTAATACGATTAGTGGGATTATTCAAAGGGAAGAATATGGGGTATTCAACCTAAGCGTATCGTATGGCTCGGTAGTTTGGTGGAAAGCTCTAGGGAGAGGGTACAATACAAAATTACGGCACCCATGAGTGCATTAAGGCTAAATGAAGCGGGTCGCTGGAAAGAAAAAACTTAAGGTCATGCCAGTATATTATTGCGACAAACTCAGTTAACCTCAGTGAGGACTGACTACATCATCCCGACGGTAATATTCAATAGCAATTTTGCCACTCTTTTTCCATCTATGAAGGAATGGGATAAGGGATTCTCACTAAACCAATTCGACACTACAGTCTACACAGACGGCTCTAAAATGGAGTGTGGTGTTGGAGCTGGTATATATTCTCATAGACTTAGAATTTAAAAATCTGTGCGTCTCCCTAATACCAGGAGTGTCTTCCAGGTGGAAGTACTGGCTATGGGGAGCTTGTAGGCTACTAATCGCAGATCCCTCTTTTAAGGGATAGCCAAACTGCAACCCAGGCTCTGGGTTCAGCTGCAACAACCTCTAAAGGGGTGGAACAAAGCAGGACTAGCCTTACCACCGTGAGCGAAAACCATAACGTAACCTTAATCTGAGTCTCAGGACATCGGAGCATTGAAAGTAATGAAAAAGAGGATGAACTGGAAAGAAAGGGATCTGCCATGATTCTTGCAGAACCGGTATTCACACCATTAGGTGCAGTAAAGAGTACAATTTCCCTAAAATACCTCCGAATCTCGGACTGTAGGTGGAGAGACCAGACTAAATGCATAATTAGCAGAACGTTATGGCCCACCTACAACCTTAAGCAAACGTGAACATTGATAAACATGAAACTACGGGACGCCTGGAGACTAACAGCAGTCATAACTGTCTTCTGGTCTATCGGAGAACAAGCCGCATCCCTCACAACACATACAGTTGTAAACAACCGCAGTAAAAGGAAACAATCTTCCATTTCCTCTGTGAATGCCCTGCCCTATGGAGGGACAGAATGTATCTGGCTTAGATGTCAACAACCTAATAAGGTTCTTAAACTGCACAGACTGGATATAGTCATGCTGTAAATAACTGGTAAACAAGTTGGTAACGAGGATGTAGCAACAAAATGATGCGGAAGCGCTGTTAGATTCTGGAAGAATCACCACAAAAACCAACCAGCATCTCCTGAAAGAACATACACCAAGCTCCTGGTATATCGGTTTGTTTCTCTGTGTTCGACATTCGTTTGAATCAAGGAAGTCGAGTGATCACGACAATGCACCAGCTCACGCCTCAGCAGTTGTGGTCGCAAAATTAATGGAAACAGGGTTGCAACTCTTCTTATATCTCCCTATTCTCTAAACTGGTCTACCTCGGACTACTGCAATATTTGTTCCCCAATTTGAAGAAATGGCTGGCGGGAAAAAGATTCCATGCAAACGAGGAGGTGATTGCAGAAACGAATAACCATTTTCGGACTGAGACAAATCCTATTATTCGGAAGGGATCAACAAACCAAAATATCATTAGACGAAGTGTATCGTGATTTTTTTTTTTTTGTCGAAAAGATGAGTGCGCTTATGAAAGAAATTTGTCAAAGTTTCCTATGGAAACGTCGGAAAACGCCCGGCACCACTAAAATTGTCCAAAGCCAAATATATAAATAGCAACCTTCGTACGTCAAACCAAAAAATCTACAATAAATAAAATAATACATATTTTTCCTAAAAGTAGGCCACATTTTTAAGCGCTTATTCATTAGCTTTGCGATTGAGCAGAACCGCTTCCTTCCTTCACTTTGGTTGATGCTTAATCAAAAACATACCTAAGGCTGCTGAATTGGAATTATTCTGCCCACGGACATACCTAATAAACAAATATGAGCATTGAAATTGGTATTGAAATCAAATGAAGTATTGTTGTTATTGCAGTGATGTTGTTTAAATATAGACTTTATGCTGAATTTCATTCTAAATATCGTTCATTTCGCCGGCAGGTAACACCCGACATGGCCAACCTCGTCAACCCATACTGGGGTAAGTTTCCCCCAATGGACTCAACAATGAGTCAAATATTGGGTATTTTCACACTGATTCTCCTACTCATCTCGTCCTGTGGCAATGGCGTTGTGGTTTACATATTTGGCGGTACTAAATCGCTGCGCACCCCCGCCAACCTCCTCGTGTTAAATTTAGCTTTTTCCGACTTCTGCATGATGGTGTCGCAAGCGCCCGTTATGATCATCAACTTTTACTACGAGACTTGGATACTGGGACCGCTGTGGTGTGACATCTATGCCATATGTGGCTCTATGTTTGGTTGTGTGTCCATTTGGTCGATGTGTATGATTGCGCTGGATCGTTACAATGTAATAGTAAAGGGTGTGTCTGGTCGGCCAATGACGGTTAAATTAGCGCTCGTGAAAATCATTGGCATTTGGACGTTCGCAACATTTTGGACACTGGCACCACTACTGGGTTGGAGCAGGTTAATATTTAAATAAGCATACGCGATATGCTTTTGAGTTTATGCAAATTTATTATTTATTTTTCTTCATATATTCACAGATATGTGCCCGAAGGCAATTTAACAGCCTGCAGCATTGACTACATGACGCGCGACTGGAATCCGCGCTCCTATCTACTCACCTACTCGCTGCTTGTCTACTTCACGCCTCTCTTCCTCATTTGCTACTCCTACTGGTTTATTATTGCTGCTGTAGCAGCTCACGAAAAGGCAATGCGCGAACAGGCGAAAAAAATGAATGTTAAGTCGTTGCGCTCCTCGGAGGATTGCGACAAGAGCGCCGAGGCGAAATTGGCTAAAGTCGCACTGACCACAATCTCCTTGTGGTTTTTGGCATGGACACCTTATTTAATCATTTGCTATTGTGGCCTGTTCGAGGTGGACGGCCTAACGCCGTTGAATACCATTTGGGGTGCGACATTCGCCAAAACGAGCGCTGTTTATAATCCAATTGTGTATGGGATCAGGTGAGTTGGTCTACTTAAGTACTCAAATGGCAGTAAGTGACAGTAATTTGTGTTAATGTTACTGTAATTACAGTCATCCCAAATACCGTTTGGTGCTAAAAGAGAAATGTCCGTGTTGTGTTTTTGGCTCAACAGAACAACCCAAGCCGGACGCGCCAGTATCGGAAGGTCAATGCACGACAGAGGCTGAGTCAAACGCTTAGCGAGGAGAGATGAATAAATAATTTATTTTAATTTGTTCCTGCTTCATAATTCCTGGACGTTTTAGAAGTTAAATGTAAAAAAATTAAAATTAAAAAATCGCAATGCAAGCGAGACAATTCAATAAAAAATACAATACAAAGCAGATGAGCTAATAAATTAGCCACAAAATTTGAAAAAATGTATCTATGTTTCTACTTAGGGCATGAGTGACTGTTCCGCTTTAAGGCTCTGAGCGAGCTCGCAATGGAAGACTGTCACACATGGACATTCAGCTATCTTAGACATCTATACGGATATGCCCAGTGATTGCGATTATCACCCTCCTATTCTCCGAAAGGAATTTCTGAGTAGAACTCCCGTCTAGACTGGAATGGTCTGAAGGAAAGCCAACCCCCCCCCCCCCCACACCCCCTTAAAATCTATTTGGTCGGATCTAAAATGGTTACCGGTGTAGGATCAAGGTTATATTGTGAAGAGTTTTTTTTCAGTGAATCCTTTAAACTACCGGATAATTGTAGTATTTTTCAAGTGGAAATAAACACTATTCATAAAGCCTTAAGATGGTTAGGGATAAAAAGAATATCATCAAAAGATATATGCATTCTTCAGACAGCCGACTGTAGATGTATTCCAAATAACATCAAGGAGTGCCTTACATTGTCGCCAATCTCTTGAGAAGATGGCTAAACAGGCCAAACAGTATAGTCTTATCTTATGCCAGGCTCTAGGCCACAGAGATTTTGTAGGGCTGACCAACCTGTAAGAGAAGGTACCTGTATCAATCGTAAATAATTTGATAAGGGTACATCTCGCAACTTGCAAGCTTCCTGTTATGGACGTACTAATCATTCTGTAAATCAAAGATGGATTACTGCCAGTACCTGCAAACATGGCTAATTTACGTCTATCCAAGATCATTATAAAATGGAGTATACTCCAAATTAGGATCTTAATAGGGGTTCCCACAGAATATTGTCTCATAGGGAATCACGCAAGGAGATTAAGCGTTTACATTCATGATTTCTGTAGGGATAAGGGAGAGTTGGAAACAATTCAACACTTTTTTTGCACATGTCCGGCTATAAACAGAGACAGGAACCGATATTTTAGATTCTACTTCTTAATGGATATAAATAATCTACACACTCTAGGTATCAACAACCGTTAACGCTTTGTCCAAAGCTCAAGATGGAAGGGGAAATGTGGCCTAGCCTCTGCGGCTCACAACAGACCCATTTCGTAGTCTAAGTGGCACCGTTGTTGCGGCTGCCAAACCTACCTACCTAACCCTAAAGTAAACCTACTAATTCTGAACTACCTACCTTGCAGTCTAACCTTATACAGGGAGTTCGTCTAGCATTTGAAATTTGAACTTTCAATTTTGAGGTGTGATGTCATACTGAGGAGAGATAGAGAGGAAAAAACCAAAGGAAAATTCGGAAATGGAGGGCAGGACGAAGGAGGATGATAACCAAATGGTGACGTTAGCCCGACGAGAGCAGAAAACTTCTGTAAGAAGTACTTAAAACAATCCCAGGTGAACACCCGCATGAACACCTAACGGACAACGCCTGGTAAGGAGACCCACTAAATTTGAGAACTGAGGCTAATAAAGGCCTCAGAAGTTTCTTCGAGTGCCTTTAATCTATCCGGGGACAGAAGGATCTCGTGACTTTGCACGTCTGCGTACTAACCCAGCGCTCACTGAACTGACACGAGGCCCATCTTTCCATGAGCAGACTATTGGTTTTCACTCATTTTACGGAAAACCGTCTTGAGGGTATCTTGTCTGACCAGCTCAGCAGCTTCCCGCAATGCTTCTATGACCGTGAACCCAAATGAGCCTGATACCGAAGTACTCACACGCAGTCGAGGGGGATGTAGATATTTACCTCCCTTACAGTAATTGTACAGGTTATGAACCAATCCACTGATTCTTCAATTGTGGCCACCTTCGCTTAAAAAACACTACAGTGGTCCGACAACCTAAATTTGTGGTTAATGAGGAGCTCCTTGTGGAATACTCCCTCACCAACCTTTCTGTCCAACTTCGAGCCATCCGTAAATATGTTTGCAATACTCCGTCTCCAAATGTTGCACCGACTCCTGCCTTAAGTTAATATTAAAAGAAAAAGTACTGGTTGCACCCAGCGAGGGCTTACATTGAGCAAGCACCATAAAGAACGTCAGAATAGGAGTGGTCCGAAGTGATTCAAATAAGAGCAGACCTTTGGACCTTCTCCAGCTTCTAAACTGATGTCGTCCTTTCCAGCGAGTCCCACCAGACAATAATTAAGCACAGAAAATTGGCTTTATAATTCTGTTATATAGCCGGAGTGTAACTTTAGGCGAGAAATCCCATCTTTTGCCGATAGCACATTTGCATCCATAGAAAGAGGCTAAAGAGATTAGCCCCAGGTACTTCACCCTGTCAGAGAGTGCCAATGGTGCGCCCGCTATTGAGGCCAGTTGAGTTCAAAGTATATTATATTTGCTCGTCAATAACACCAGCTCCGTCTTCAGAAAACTTACCGAGAGACCGCAACTTACGGCACATTTCACAACTAGATTAAGATAACCCTGCTTCAATATCATCAGAGTATCTAAAAATTTCCACGTAGGCAACTAGCCTCTCCTCTCCAGCTCCTCTAGCAAGCCATTAAGAACGACAACCAAGTGTAGTGGCGTGAGAACACCGCCTTACATAGTGTCTCTGCTCACCTTCCGGTGGACAGAGGCGCCACCCACTCAGCCACAACCGTTCTATTGCAAAGCATTGTGTGGGTAAATCTGAAAAAGTCGATTCCGAGCCCCAATTTATCCAGAAACCTAGTGATTGCCTCCAGGAGGACATTGTTAGAAGCCCCCTCAATATCGAGGAGGGCAACTATAGTAAACTCTTTCTAAAAAGGGACACCTCGATATCTTTAACAATAGTACGCAATGGAAATTCCACCGATCTGCCTTTACCGTAGGAATGTTGGGCAAACGATAAATGCGTCCGAAGAAATCCACGCATTGATATATAGAGAAAAATATGTTATATAGAGAAAAATATTTGTTTCGGATATACCTCTAACTGGACATTTTGCATCTAGTACAATTCCAGTCACTCTGGAACTAGTATGATTTCTTTTATAAAGTACGGGCTCATTAACTAGAGAGTCGGCTGAGTAGTTTGTCTTTTTACTGGAAAACCCTATGAGTGCATATTCCATAACGGCTCCGAAACCGCTATTCTGATTTAGATGAAATTTTTGTCAGTTGCTCGTGAATGTCTATAAGTTTGTAAGAATCCGCTAGGTGGCGTTGGAGTTATATTTTTTTTAACTCGTATTGTTTGACGAGTAAGTCTTAGGAATACACAGAGAATATTAGCTGAGGCAAAAAGTTCTGACCATTTTCCAATAGATGTCTTTAGCCAGCCATGTTTAATAATGCAACCTTACGAGGAATAATAAGAAGTGCTGCAACTAAGTTCCAAGAATTAGAATCCAAGTCATGTAATACCTTTTAACATATTTCTGGAAATCCTGGGTCTCCATTCGAGTTTCAGTCGAGGTTTGTAGTCAATCGCGCTGATTTGTGAGTAAATTAGTCATTCACATTAGAAGCGATACGTTTCGATCCAACTTTTATTCAAATCTTGCTAAAAGCGCTCTGAAACTTTCCCTGGAGATGAGATCTGAATATCAGAGTATGCTTTCGAGACCGATATAGAAATGAAGCAGTGGGAGACAAAGGGTATGTAGCGGCCAACGAAAACGAGGCAATATTTATTATTTAATTTTTCAATATCTGCCACATCATTCGTCAGGAATATTTTCCGGCCGAACAGAAAGGGGCTGACAAGTTCTATGTTGGCATCTTGAAGCAGTTGCGGGCATGCATTTTCTGTGCTCGTTCATTTTACAAGAGTTTTTTGGCGTAAAACGGCATTTCAGTGTTGCCGCACGCTCTCTATATCCCGTTATTGCCCCCTACAATGTTTTCTCATTAGCCAAGATGAAGTCGCAGCTCAGGGGAGTTCACTGTAGCAGCGTACAGCAGAAGCGCTAAGGAAATTCGGCGTTCCATTTGTGGAACAACAACAAGACGAACACCACAAATAAGAGGAGCAGATTCGCCAGGTACCCAATCAAGGCCAACTATGTATAACTTTTCTGCTTCTTGCCGTTCTTTATTAAACTCCACTTTTCTACTTTCAACCGTTCTTTATTAAACTCCAATCTCAACTAAAAACTATAATCTTACAATCTACCCTAAATCCCTACTTGCGGTGTAGCTATTGAGTTTGTGTTGGTGTAGTTGCGCCGGCAGCTTTGTTTGTATGTATTCTCAGCTGCATTCCTCAAGCTGCCAAAAGTCACGTACGTAAATTGATGATCAGCTTGACCGCTGTAAGATTTGTGGAGTAAGCTGTGCGATCTAATTACCAACGGCCAGTAACGTGGAAGTGATTGTTTATTTGCAAAATCCAAAAGACGGGCAGGCGTAGGAGTAAGCTGTGCGATCTAATTACAAACAGCCAGTAGCGTGGGAGTGATTCAAGGGAATCATCAAATCTCTGTTTTAGCTTTGCAAGTGTGCAATGCGCTAACTTCTCCCCTCTTAAGACGAGCCGTCCTCGACTCGTGCCAAAATTTCCTCTACTGCCCTCTGAGTTTTTACTTTATTACTTGCTAATTTGTTTCTGCGGTGGATGAAAAAAATTGCTATTGCGATCAATAATAATGGAGGAAAAGAAAAAATTGTCCAGAACAAATTACGATGAACAGATATACCCTCCTTCAATTCGTGAATGCGAGAGATGTTGTCGATATAAATTTGGTGCAAATATGGTAGGAACAAACTCGTATGGTGTTCCAAGTAATTAATGGATACGGTTTTTGGAGGATGTGGTTGGATATAAGTCGGTTCTCTTTTTGCCACGTAAGTTGTATCATTTATGGTGATAGAGTCACGAAAAAGAAGCAGATACGTTCCCCTTATTTCCAATTTTCGTTGATCAAATATTGTCGTTGGTTGCACGTTGTTAAGAATAATGATGCCCTCTTCTATTTTTTGAACTGATGGTATGTGATATGCCGATTCTGATGAACAATTAGCTGTGTTATTATTTAGCATCTGACCCAAGCAATCTGAGTGAGCCGGTTTGCACACTTTAGCTACCAAAGTGTCATTGCAGTTCTCGAGTGGTTGAAACGTATCGCTACATTTTGCCGCAAGCGTGGTCTCTAGCTTTACGATACTATTATTATGGACTACAGGATAGATTTTTAGGAATTGACAGAAATTTGTAACCTTAGGAACCTTAAGAATATAGTAAATAACATCAGAACTTTGCAAAATTTTTACCTTAGATACTAAAAGTAAATTACTTAAACTAAAGGGTAATTGTTCGGAATTGAACGCTTGATCCATCTCTTCGTCATCCAAAATAAGTGGATTTATGATATTACTTTTTGCCAACACAATGGAGAGTGCTAGTCTGTTTAGTTGGCTGATTATATGGTTATTTCTTCTTACCAAATTTTCACAGAGCAATGTTTCCTCGTCTTTTAATATCCAATCCGTTTGATTTCCGCGAAGTGTATTGATTCGGTTGGTAATTTCGTTAATTCTATTTTGTAAATCGGAGTTAATTCTAATCTGCCTATTGTTGTTTTCTATTAGCATGCTTTCCTTTGTCAAGAGCAGTTCAAAATCTTCGTGGTCCGGGGTACCGGCTATAAATTTCAGGGCGGACCCCAGAAAATCTATTGACCTTGCAATTCTCTTAGGTATTTCCAAAGTGCGAATTATGTGTAGTATTTCCTCACCTTGTTGTTTCAAAATATTTTCGTTCACTACCTGATTTTTTGATTTTGATGTGAACCATCGGCTTTCGTAAGCTATCTGGCGATAATCTGTTAGGTTGGTGGCGTGCACGAGGTAAATGAATTCATTATAAATAGCCACATTTCCCCGAGGGATGGTGATAACTTGTGAGGAGGTGTAGTCAATTAAATTGGCTCTAGTGACGAAGACTAGGGCAAGCGGCAATCTGAAATTGATTTTATCGTAAATTACTTTTATGAATTTTTCTGCCTTCTATCTGTACTGTTGTACCTAAATCTCTTTCTACTATTTTTTCCACGAACACCTTCTCAAATTTATTTCCCAATCGCTTATTTCGTCGAAGAAACACCCTTTCATCAGGCTGATATGTTTTGGTTATTCTTTTCTCATTCAATCTATTCAATACTAAATTCTGGGCTCTTATTAATTTATCTCTAATTTCCCCAAATTTCTCCGCTGGGCAGTTCTGCAAAATTTCGATTGGTTTCGAATCTACAACCGAGTGAATTGTTCTGTTGTACTTGTAAGCAGCAAGCAAAATCAGATCTTTAACCTCGCTTATCTGCTGCTGTGCCTTTACGCATCTGGCTATTTCCAAAAGGGTTGAATGAAACTTTTCGACCTGTCCGTTGCTTTCGCTATGTAAGGTGGGTACGAAAAACTGTTCTATGGAGAAATGATCGCGTAGCATGTTTCTAATTAAATTTGAAGTAAACGCTCTTTCGTTATCTGTGACAATTGTTTTAGTGTTTTGGAACATACCTAATACCTCTAATAAAGCTTCTTTTATATCAATGGTACATCTTGAAATAACAGGTTTAACAATTGCAAACTTTGAAAACCTATCAACAGCAGTTAAGAATAGCTGCTTTCCAGTAATTAAAATGTCTAAGTGGAGAATTTCTCCTGGGTGCTCTGGGATTGGAGTTTTCCCAATTTCCGGATTTGGTGGTTTTCTTTGGTATTTATTTTCCTCATGTCGGGAAAGTAGTATTCTGATAGAATTTGCTTAAAATTCTCGGACAGAGATCGATGGGCACGGGCATGCTCCGTTGCTATTGCTTCCTGTTGATCGTTCGGATTCGTTAGATCGATTACAAATTTTTCTGTATGAATAAATTTAACCCCCGGGAATGCTTCGACAAGAGGTCCCTGGATCTCTGATAGTGTCGGAAGATCGCAACAAAGAGCGTTTGTAACGCTAGGGTTTACGAGTTTCTTAAGATTATGCAACAAATTTACTATTGTGTCGTAATTTATAGTATAACGAATTTTTTTCTGAAAAATTATTTTTGTACTTTGGTGATAATGATCCCCCTTCGTCAAAATGAATTGTCTTTTGAATTGGTTTACTGGATACTGGATAGTTTTAATTGTGTTTGAGAGCGATGACTCGCTATGTGCTGTAGCATCTGTATCAGTCATATTATTCAAAAACTGACGGGACAGAGCGTCTGCTACGACGTTGTCTCTGCCGGGTTTATAAACAAATTTAGGCGAAAATTCTTCTATGAACGCACGCCATCGCTTCATTTTTGTATTAGGATTTTTGTTCGAAATAGCGAAAGTTAAAGGCTGGTGGTCTGTGAATATTACGATGTCTTTAATACCGTATAAGTAATGTCGAAGGTTTTTAAGGGCCCACACTATAGCCAAGAGCTCACGCTCGTTGGTTGCATAATTCTCTTCTGTTTTTGATAATGTTCTTGAAATCATAGTAATGGGCCGACCATTCTGGGAGAGGACTGCGCCTAAAGCGCTAGAGGAAGCGTCTGTTGTTAGTTCGAATGTTTTGTCATAATCCGGATAAAACAGCAAAACATCTTCCGATGCCAAAATGCTTTTTACCCTTTTAAATGCTTGAATGGCCTCGTCATCAAGGACTATT